>VWPU01017955.1:0-33320 GCA_013398955.1 Callaeas wilsoni
ACATTGAACACAATTCTTGCTGGCAGCTGCTGACTTGCAGCTTTTGCCTTGTTGAAGAGCTCTGCGTGTCCATCTGTCCGTCCATCCATCCATCTATCCATCCATCCATCCATCTGTCCATCCATCCATCCCTCTCTCCCGCCATCAATCCATCCCTCCTGTCCCTCCATCCCTACATCCATCCATCCCTCCGTCCATCCATCCATCTATCCATCCATCCATCCATCTGTCCATCCATCCATCCCTCTCTCCCGCCATCAATCCATCCCTCCTGTCCCTCCATCCCTACATCCATCCATCCCTCCGTCCATCCATCCATCTATCCATCCATCCATCCATCTGTCCATCCATCCATCCCTCTCTCCCGCCATCAATCCATCCCTCCTGTCCCTCCATCCCTACATCCATCCATCCCTCCGTCCATCCATCCATCTATCCATCCATCCATCCATCTGTCCATCCATCCATCCCTCTCTCCCGCCATCAATCCATCCCTCCTGTCCCTCCATCCCTACATCCATCCATCCCTCCGTCCATCCATCCATCTATCCATCCATCCATCCATCTGTCCATCCATCCATCCCTCTCTCCCGCCATCAATCCATCCCTCCTGTCCCTCCATCCCTACATCCATCCATCCCTCCGTCCATCCATCCATCTATCCATCCATCCATCCATCTGTCCATCCATCCATCCCTCCTCCCTCCATCCCTCCATCCGTCCATCCCTCCATGCCATTTTTGTGACCCTTGCACACGCACACACAGACACCATTTACAGATTTGTGTAATTCTCCTCAGGCTCCGCAGCTGAGCTCAGTGAGAACAGCCCGATTCCCCCCTTACTGTGCAGCCCAAGGTCTCCTCAGCGACACAGTCAGACAGGTAACAGGAACGCAGGGTGCCTGTGTGATCTGTCACATCCACCAGGATGTCAAAGCTGGCAAAGGTGGGCTTGGCCTCTGGAGAGGCATCGCCGCAGAAGGTGCAAGTGTTGGACACTTCGCTCACGATGAAGCGGCAGATTGAGCTGAAACAGGAGAGAGTTCGTGCAGATATGCAATTAATTCTTCCTGAAACATCTTTCTAGACTGAGATTTCCCAACACACTTTGTCTTTAAAAAACTTTCTCATCTCCTGAACTCTTGAGTCTGTCTGAGGCAAAGTGGTCTCTTTCTTCTTCACTCTAGGACCACAAAGAGCAAGCGCTTCGCAGAGCCCACAACAGAAACCACAAGAGAAACCCACATGGCATCCTCCAGAGGAGTTTTATTTCTTCTCTGGGACTGCACTAAAATACTGCTCCATCTCCTTTGGGTCTGGGGAAGAGGGACAAGCAGTTTTTAGCACAAATTCCAAGCAGGCAGTTGCTCACCATCTGTTGCGCAGAACTTTGGACACGTTCTCATCGATGTCCAGGGTGGAAATGTAGCCATAAATAATCCCGTGGAGAGGCTCCGGTTTCCCATCACTCTGGAGAGCTTTTTCTTTCAGCTGTTGCACTGTGTAGACATCCACTACAGCCTCCACTACAAGTTTAAAAGACACGTTAAGTGTGTCTGAGCAAGACATGATTCAAAGGGCAACGGCAAAAATGGATCTTAAGGTAATAAAAAGGAGATTTACAGCATCAGAGAAGCCCCTCCTCACAAAAAGTAAAACAAAAGACTCAGATGAGGAATATATCTATTATTTAATCTTCACGTCCTCCGAAAGGAGTTTTTGACAAAAGCTTTTCCCCTCACTTTTCAGAGTGATTCCAGACAGAAGGAACACAGCAGACAGGCTACAGAAATATAAAATAAGGGACAGCCCAGTGACAACGGGCCAAACTTTACATATTCAGCCAGGCTGTACCTGAGTTTCGCTTCTCTGAACACTCAGAGCAGGAATTCTGTCAGCTGCACTATGAAGTGACGCTGTGCAGGGAAATAAAATCAAATGTCTGTGTGCATGCTTACAGTTAATGGTTTCATTTGCCAGCTCCTTCACTGGGCTGGGCAGAGCTCCTGCCTGGGCGCTCTCTTTGATGAAGCTGAAGAGAACATTTGCTTCTGCTGTTTCTGAAGATGCATTTTAAAAAGTTATTAGTATATGTTGCACGTAAAAATCACAGCATTTTTATATTTTACAAGTTTTTGTTCTGGTAGCACAAACACGTTGGAATTAGCCAAGATTTGCTTTTCTCTTTTTTACTTTAACTCTTAGTCCTGCATGGAATAAACATATGAAAGAAAGGAAAGGAAAGGAAAGGAAAGGAAAGGAAAGGAAAGGAAAGGAAAGGAAAGGAAAGGAAAGGAAAGGAAANAAGTGACGCTGTGCAGGGAAATAAAATCAAATGTCTGTGTGCATGCTTACAGTTAATGGTTTCATTTGCCAGCTCCTTCACTGGGCTGGGCAGAGCTCCTGCCTGGGCGCTCTCTTTGATGGAGCTGAAGAGAACATTTGCTTCTGCTGTTTCTGAAGATGCATTTTAAAAAGTTATTAGTATATGTTGCACGTAAAAATCACAGCATTTTTATATTTTACAAGTTTTTGTTCTGGTAGCACAAACACGTTGGAATTAGCCAAGATTTGCTTTTCTCTTTTTTACTTTAACTCTTAGTCCTGCATGGAATAAACATATGAAAGAAAGGAAAGGAAAGGAAAGGAAAGGAAAGGAAAGGAAAGGAAAGGAAAGGAAAGGAGGTCATCACACAGCAGACAAAAAGCAGGGAGCTTTGTGAGAAGCAGGCAGAAGAAATCGTAGTTCCAACAGATTCATTAATGCATTCTAACCTAGAATAATTAGTAAAACCAAAGAAATACTTCAGCAGCTCTTACCTGGGTTAGTTGTAATGATGGTTTTGGATATCACAGTTGCAGTCATGCAGTTCCTAAATTTGTCAAAATTGATTCTCACATCTGATGCAAATATAACTGTGCACAAAAACAGCCCCATGTTACTGGAGAACAAATGTCACGTTAAGAACTGCAGTAAAACCATAAACCAGACTGTTTTACCTGTTTCTTGGGGGATCCAACTCTGTGCCAGCTGGATGGATTCATTATCCCAGCTGAATTAAACAAAAGTGGATGTATCAAAATATTTTTCAAACAGCACTCAAACTGTTTAGCACTAAATTACTAAATAATGGGGTTACAATCAAATTGGCCAAAGGGGACACGGCTCCTTAGTGACACACATGGCACTGAAATTCCACGTGCCTGTTTTATCCCAAACAGGCTAAAATAAAGATGGGATTAAGTGCAGAATATTCCTGGGGAAATGGTGTATTTCAGCTTTTATCAGAGTCATTTCTAACTAAAGCCAGTCCCAGTTAAAGGAGCTGTTGGTGAGCTGGGCTGTGCTGGGCCAGGCTGATTGCTCAGATCCCCAGGCCAGATGTTCCGCCACTTCCAACACTGGCATCTTTGTGACTGGGGATGATGAGACTGGAGTGAGGTCAGAAGTATCCCTCAAAAATGGTAATTTCATGGTGTCTTGATAAAATCTCATTCAGCTCCTTCTAAATCTGGCTGGCAAGAACACAGCCAAAGCACGGATTTGTTCTGGTGGGTTTTCTCCTTAATCCTTGGAAAGAGATTTAAGATATTTCTTTTTCCTCTAATGTTGCTCAGCCACCTCTGCACCGCTGGGCTCTGAAATACCCTGACACTGCCCAAATCCCAGCACCGAAGGAGAACTGTGGGAGGAGCTGCTCCAAATTAACCCTGGGCTGGAAGAGCTCACCCCAGAGATGCTTCTGTAGGGTTTGTGGGTATAAACTGTGTTAAACGTCCCCTGATAAGCACCCCTGGTGATAACACAGTTATCACCCTGCAGGGCTGGCTGCCTGCTTCCCTGGAGGGAACAAAGGTCACTGAAGTCACTTTTCAACCACCACAGAGCAATCCCAGGGCAAGGGAATACCCACACGCCCACATGCCCTTGCACGTGGAAAAGCCACACGTTTATTGAACAAACTCTGGGTAAAATGGAAGCGTTCCTCTGTGAACAAGGCGCTGTTTACAAGCAGGGATGGGGCGGCTGGAGTCGTGTTTGTAAAAAGGACAGGGTTTGAAAACGCAGCCAAAGTCATATCAAAATGTTTGTGTTATTTTAAATATTTTAAATCTATTTCAAGCTATTTCCATTCCACTTGCAATTCTGCTTGGCTTTAAAAATGGATCATGCTCTTCATTTTCCTGCCCTCCTGTTTGTGGAAGAAACACAACAGCCTTTGCAGCTGGTTTTAAATGCCATTTCCTGAATTAGCTCAAATGTCCACACTAAAAAAAAGGAATTATTCGGAACTGAGCTTCATTTTGCCATCCATGGGCCAGCAGGCTGTCAGCAAGCCATAAAATTACACAAGATATACAAGGTCACTCTAATGAACCTCTTTTTTGTCTCTTTTCAGTGTACATTGCTGCCTCATCTCAGTTGGCTCCTAAATAACAATATATTTAAATTAAAAGATAGGTTTACAGTTAATTAGTGTGTGTTATAGCTAATTTCCTTACCCGTGCTTGCATTAACTTGTATTTTTTAGCGAATTAAAGAACATTTTACCATACTATTGGGAAGGACCTCTCTGTTTCATCGTACAGCTTTACTTCACACCTCTGGCCTTTCCTTTTGTCTGAAGTCATGAAATACTTCGGCTCCCCAACCTTTAAGAAGAAAGAGAAGCAGTCACTTGTCCTCTATTCAGTGTTCAGGAGAATAAAACTCATAACCTAGAAAATAGGTTAGAAAAGAGGGGGCAAACCCCCTCTGCAGACTGCTAAAAATGGGATCGCTTAATTTCCCCCTTCGTTTGGTGACAAAAATCTCGTCAAAGGGTGCGTGTGGCTGCTGTCCCTCAGCTGGGACAACGACTGCCGACCTGAGCAAGCCGAGTCCCGGCCCCTGCGCGGCCCCAGAGCCGCGTTTCCAGATCTCCCCCGCAGCCACTCGTGGCAGGGCAGAGGAATGCCCTCACTTACTGACATGACGGCTGCCAGCACGTTGAGCACTCTGCCATGGAGGCTCTGTCCGTTTGCCACGATGTCCCCCAGGGAATAATAATCCTGGGGGTCCTTGACAGGCAGGTGCAGCAGGGACAGCAGTCTGGTGTCTGTGTCGTAGCAGGAGCACGTCTTAACCACGGAGTGGTTTTCACTGAGCAGTAATTTGTAGCCACTAGAAGAGAACAAATTCAGCACTGCACTCTCTGATGTATCAACAGTGGGAAATGTTAATTCCATTCATCAGAAAAAGCAACTTTATTCCAGTATAGTTTTTCCTAAAGGTACAAAAAATTCCTGTAGATTTTACTCAAATAATGAAATTTACTCTGTTTAGTAACAAAGAGGATTATTGCTTTATGACCACCTATTTATTAAATATATTCTCCTTTGAGATTTAACCAGACATTGTTGAGCACGGGGAGGAAAGTACAGCTACACAAGAAGAAAACACCAAATATTTCTACCAATTTCATGTTGCTGGAAATTAAAGCAAGTCTTAACTTTGATCTTTCTAGAAAGAACCACCACTCTATGCCTTAAATTTACCTAGGAGTTACTGGGTTGAATTTTTCTTCTCTTTCTGTTTCCTTTGACTGGATTAAAGGATTTTCAATTGTAACTAAAATAAAGCATTGAGAAGTAATGTTAGAAATTGAGTGCAGATACAATTATAGATATTTTTGTGTGTACACTCTGCAAGCTCACAAGTTTTACCCAAACAACTACGGGCAGCAAAATCTTTCCATTAAGTTAAAAAGATAAAAGCACATCCTGTAAAAAAATACAGGATTTTTGTTGTGGTTTTATGAGCAATTGTAGTCATATCTATAACTGAGGGGAGACGAACACCAAACTGCTTTACAGCTTATTTTTCATCATTTTTAAGACCTCAGTGTAATGTTAGATTTTACACTGATGAACTGCAGGCCAGTTCTGAGCTGCTGCACTCAGTGGGTTTCTTTTGTTGACATATTTACTGGGCTGGAGTGGAAATCCTTGGAATCTTGCTCCTTTCCTCTTTATACCGAAGAGAACTGAACAATTTGTTTCCAATTAGGCTGTTTGCTGAGTGCTCAGAGCAGAACACAGCAAAGCCACCAGCACACCGCTGATTTCCATGCAAGCAGAAACGTGGCAGGGTAAAGTCCAACTTACCACAGTCACCAACCCTGAAGCTTTCCGAGAGGGATCTGATGTACTCTTCTCTGCCCCAGGACTGGACATTTATGAAATAAGTTGGGGAATCGCGAATGGTAAAACTGAAGGTGTATCTTTCAGTGCCAATGTCTGCAAAAAAGAAACAGCGCTGTAGCAATTCCTCAGCACAGCTTGATTTATAACTAGAATGCGTGTATAAAAACTACTATTTTGAGGTTTTCCTGGATTTTGGCGTGAATTCCCTGCCGGTAGAGGCCAGCAGGTGGTGCAGGACCACGGCGGTGTTTGGGAACGGGCTGCAATTGCTGCTGCAGCTGTACCTGTCCGCCCCGCACTTCACCTCAGGCACCGTATAACCTTACAGAGCAAACACCGGGCAAGTGCAGGAGCTGTGCGATGTGACAGCCAGGGCCCGGCAAACACACAAACAGGTTAATTTGTACCTTTCTGGAGGAGCCGGGCTGGCCCCAGGCTGCGGGGTCACTGCCCAGGGGGTTTAACTGAATAGGGCAAAGTGTTTCCAGCGCTATGGAAAATTCCGGATATCGGTGTCTGAAGCCCTGCGCGGTCTCATACAGCTAATTAACAAAGGTTTTCAGGCATCCCGGCATGATGCCATAGATTGTTATAAATTATCAAAGAAAGCTGGGAGCCATGCCCCAGAGTCAGCTGGCTGCAGTTCCACAGAGCACACACCACCGCCTCCTCCGCAGACTCTGACCTAGCTCGGCACCAGTTTTGGGTGCCAACGGTGACCTTCTCCTACAATCTCACCCCTTCAGCAGCTCAGCAGGGCCAGGGCCAGCAGAGTAACTGAGCCCTTCTCCGGGGCTGGAATGGCTCTGCAGGGCTGGAGGTGCCTCCTGGCACTGTCTGTACCAACCCTGACTGTAAATTCCTTATTTCAATTTCCAATTAATGCTGCATTAACACATACAATTCCCATTTTTCCCCAGATGAAGCTGTTGCTACTCAGGCCAGAAATGACTTGTGTCACTCCTCAAGAAAAGTCCTCAACATTCCTGTTCTAAGGGAGAACGAATATGAAGGCAGCAGACCCATTCCAGCAGTATTTCTGGAAGAGTGGGTTCATATTGGTTCCATCTTCAGAGCCTGAAACCCTTCCATGATGGAGTTTTTCCAGTTTCTAATTGATAACGGTTTAACCAAACCAGTGCTGCTCTTTCATCTCGGTTCTCCTAACGCACACAATTTTTCTTTGGTGCATTTTTATTCTATCTATTTTACACTGAGAAATCTGTTTATCATTTAAATATTGATTTCAGTCATCTCTGCCAAATTACACCGTTGAAGAAAACGAAGTAAAAAGAGTTTAAAGGGACTGTACTTTTTCGGTCTGGAAAGCTTCTGACATCTGTTTTCCCAATAACCACCCCGATTACATTCTGAAAAATAAAAAGATTATAGAGTACAAGTATTAAATCCAGATGCAGATGATGAATTAGATTTCATGGAATTATACTCTGCTGATGATAATAAACATATTTCTGACTGGTAATCATTTTAATCTATTTATTCCACAGTACCGTATGAGCTAAAGACTAAAACATAAACACACAAGTTTACTTTAGGAAAAAATTGTGACTAATAAAAATATTAAAATAAATACATCTGTTTCTGTTTGTGAAGAAAATGGGAGGACAAAAGTTCACCCCAAATCTTCACAATTTTGGCTGTTCTACAGCGATCTCTCCTCAGGTAGGCTGCAATGTTGTTGTTTCCTGCTCTCTGCACAGGTCTCAGATCTCCTCGAATGCTCCATGGAAAGCCTGGTCAGGATTTATTTTACAGCTAAGTGTCCAAGGCTTTCCTGGCTGTCAGCACCACAAGCCACACGTGCACCCACGGGAGGTTATCCTGGCCTCGGCCAAGCAACCTAAATTTCTGCAGGTGCCTCTCTCTTGCTGTCTTTGAACTGACTCCAAGGGAGCTGAGGCAAGGAACTTTTCTGTCCATTCAGAACAAAATCAATCTTATTCAGCTTTGCTAAACCTGAATTTATTATGGGAAAACATCCTGTTCTCAGCTGTCAAACACAACTACTGGGAGCAAACACGCACATGTAGATATAGATCTGTTATCTATCTATAATATAATATAACATAACATAACATAACATAACATAACAGCTGTGGGGTGGGTTGTTGTGGGTTGTTTTTAGGTGGTCCTCGCTGTGAGAGAAGAGTTTTGCAGTGCTCGTTTGGGATTTAAGAGGTCAGCAAGGAAAGTCAGAGTGGGACAAGGGCTGGAAGAACAGACTGACAGAGCAACACTGCCAGGATCCCTCAGACATGAAGCATCCCACACCACTGCCACTTCGTAGAATCCTGGAACGCTTTGGGTGGGAAGAGCCCTTAAAGCCCACGCAGTGCCACCCCCTGCCGTGGCAGGGACACGTCCCACTGTCCCAGGATGCTCCCAGGGACGGGGCAGGCACAGCTCCTTCCCACGAGTGCTGACTGTCTCGTTCCAGCGGAGTTCCAGAGCCAGCGGGGAAGGGCAGCGTTACCATTCGATAACCCACCCGGGATTCATTCTGTACCTATTCGCGCAGCAGCGGGATCTGCCCGGCTTCAACGACATGGACACGTGCTCAAAAAGCGGCTCCCGCGATCCCAGTTTCCTTGGGATCACTAGAGGGAGCACGGGAACTGCCTTATCCTGCAGGGATGGAAATACTCAGGAAGAGGGAGGGCACTTATGTGCAGCGGTGTAATATCCCCCTTCCAGACTAACTGAATGCCTTGTGTCCACTGCATGCACTAATTCTGATTAGGATTTTGTTTTTCTATTTTTTTTCCTTAATTAAAAAAAAAATCTATTAAATCAGAGTGCAACATTCCCAGTATCTCACCACCAGTCAAAAGAACCGACATTTAGGATGAGTGCCCACAGAAGCCAGGCTGATGTAAATATCCAGTTTCCCAAAGAAATCTGCCCTGGCCCTGCTGTAACTGTGTTCACCTCTGTGTCTCCAGCACCAAGCCTGCACGGGGAGCTGGCAGAAGGAAGTGATCTGGCTGGAAACTATTTTGGACTGTGAAAGGGAGAAAAACTTCCAGAGATCATTTCCTTGATCAGCTCATTGTGCCACTGCCCAAGCACTCATTTCCCCAAAAGAGGAGGGGAACACACCCCTCCTCGTGCTGCCTGTTCTGGCAGAGCGCTGCTTAAGGCTGCTCAACCAACTCTTGAACACACTGCAAGTGTTTACACTTGAACCTCTTTCACTTTTTAAAATAAACAGCAAACTCACAAACTGTGACATTTTGATACTTCATATTGTGTGTTCAGCTGTTTGAACGTCCTAACACAACACACGCTGATCATTCTATCATAAATTATTATTTTATAAAAATACCTTCATCACCGTGTGTTGCTAACTGCAGTACTCAAGATTAGTTTTATTTGTAAAATAAAAGCTTTTAACTGTGTTAGTGGATCGTTATTTGGGAGGAACTGTGAATGACAGGTTAAATTAGCATTGCTGAAGATCAGTCTGGATCAATATGGCTCTAAGGGGATAGAAAAGTTCTCCTAGATCATCCTTTTTCTGTGATTCCTCTTTCATTAGTTTAAAGTAAATGAGGAAAAAAATTGTGCCATCCCAGATGAAAAGCTGTGGGAATGGGGAAACTCCACGTTTTCAGTCTTTTCAGACACATCACGACTTCCCTGGGGCAGGGGAGGGGGGATTCTGCCTCTCTGCTCAGGTGAGACCCTGCCTGCAGAGCTGCCTCCAGCCCTGAGGTGCCACCACAGGAGGGACTGGAGCTGTTGGGGTGAGTCCAGAGGAGGCTCCAGGATGACTGGAAAGGCTGGAAGAGTTGGGATTGCTCATCCTGGAAAAGAAAAGCCTCAGGGTGACCTATTCATGGCCTTCCAGTGGCTGAAGGAGCTGAGAAGAAGCATGGAGGGAGACTGTTCACAAGGGATGGAGTGAGAGGACAAGGGGGAATGGCTTCACACAAAGAGAGCAGGGTTAGGTGGAATATTGGGATGGAATCCTTCCCTGGGAGGGAGGTGAGGCCCTGGCACAGGGGGCCCAGAGAAGCTGTGGCTGCCCCTGGATCCCTGGCAGGGCCCAAGGCCAGGCTGGACGGGGCTTGGAGCAGCCTGGGACAGTGGAAGGTGTTGGGATTGGAATGGGATGGGCTTTAAGGTCCCTTCCAACCCAAACCATTCTGGGATTCTATGAGAACCTTTTAACCCCAAAGAAACAGAAACAACCCTGCGTGGAAGTGTGAGATTTTTACCCCGTTTAAGAAGAGCTGTGTGTGCATAAGCAGGGCAGTGCCACTGGCTCAGAGCTCTGAGCGCTCCGGGATCGGGCCCTGCCTCGCAGCGTGCCGTGAGAGACTGCTGAGGTCACAGATTATGGGGGCTGCATAATGCTGACTCTGTAATGTCTTTAATAACGTCTTCAATAATGTCTTCACTAATTCAGCATCCATTTAAAGCGCCACAAAGAAGCCTCTGATACATTGAATTGTCCGGTCGATATCTGTGCTTGTGGCACTCACAGGCTGCGGACAACAGCGGCATCAATTTTCATTTTGCTGCTTTGCACACAAAGAAGGGAAGGTCCTTTCTACCCAACAATTGCACTCATGCTATCAGTACCTAAATACACATCAATTACATAATTTGGCAGTAATATAAGACAGTCAGATACGATTTCATCTGCGAACAAAAGGCTATGAGACTTACAGGACGAGCAAGGTTTGGATGCAGATCTGAAAGTGCAACAAAGTCCCGTGCTGAGCGAGAATGAGCCATTCTTTATCTGAAACTTGAGGAAACTGACTTAGATTTTGTAAAAATCCAAACAAATCACTTAAGACCATTCACAGTGAGAATAACAAGTTATTTTTTAACATAAATGTTTTGACCTAATAGCATCTGTTTTCAATAAGAGGCATTTCAAGCCATCTGAAGTAGACAATTCTTTATTGTTTGGATTTGGCGATGGAAGTTATGAATTTTACTGTGACAGCTCTACCTAAGCTTCTCAAATAAAAGCCTGTAATTTTAATTTATTATTCATCATTAAATGACTCCATTAGCACCAGGCTCGGAAAAATATTTACCCTCCTTCTCTCTGGGAAGTCCAACTGAATTTAATGTGGCAGCTCATATATAAAAGGCAATTTATGGGTGAGGAAAGAAAAGTGTTGGGTTGCAAAGCACCTTTAATTGAGGTTTTGGACTTAATACTAAACTACTCTAAAATGTGAGTTTATTCCTTCCTCAAAATAGTAACGTTCCGAATTTATTAAAATAAAATTAGCGAAATTCAGTTCTTTTCAGGCTGCCAGCGTGGCATTTACTGCCCAGCCCTGAGAGCACCCAGGTCCCCTCTAGAGATGCCAAAGTGGGGCCATGGGTGCTTTGTTAGACCCTCTGAATGCCTCTTATTATTTCATGGCCGCCTCAGAGACATTTAGATACTTAACAAATAGTTGTCAGATTCTATTTTTTGCTGTAAAAGGAACGATTGCATTGTCCAAATCTTAATAACCTTTGATGGGAGAGAACTGCTGACATTTCTCTGAGGATGCCTGTTCAAGCTTTAGAACAAAATCCTGAATGGCTTTCACAGTCTTTCTACCTGGAACCTCGTGTGAGACCTGTTAACCATTTCATCAGGCATTAGGATAAAGGTCTGTTGAACTAGAGAACAAATAAGCCCACATATTAAAGAAAAATAAGCAGTTATCTGAGAACCAAGTGATTTCTCCAAAAGAGCATTTCAAACTACACTCTCACAGAGAGACAGCCCAAGTTTGCCTTACAGAAACCACTGAACAACGGGGTCCTCAAACCTGTTCCCATCCCATTCGATGGAAGGATTTCTGTTTCCTTCAGCAGGAAAGTCACCTCAGCATCCCTCCAAGGCAGGGTAATATTCTCACCTCAGAAGAAGTTAAATATTGTTAACTGCTGTACCTCACACCGGCTGGCTCGGGTCAATGGAACCAGCGCTGGGAACACCTGTATCAGAGGAAGATTAAGATGGCAATTTAGGATTTTAAGTCTCAGATCTCCTCAAATGCTCCGTGGAAAGCCTGGTCAGGATTTATTTTACAGCTAAGTGTCCAAGGCTTTCCTGGCTGTCAGCACCACAGAACCTCTGGGTTCTAACAGCTGGAGCTGAGCTGCCCCCTCAGGAACCCCTCAGGAACCCCTCCACCTCCTCGGGTGCTCCTCAACCCACCACGGACCCCTCAGCCCACCTCACACATCCGCCGTTCCCCTCAGGTGCCCCCTCACGTACCCTTCAGCCTCCTCCTGGACTCTCCAGCCCCTCGGGTGCCCCTCAGGTGCCCCTCGGGTGCCCCTCGCAGACCCTGCGGACGCGAAGGAGACAAAATGGCGCCGGCGCAGTGGCGGGAAAAGGGCTCGGGGCCCCCTCCTCCCTCAGGGCCGGCACGGGCTGAGGGGAGACCTTCTCCCATCCCAGCGGGCCTGGAGTCCCCGGGCTCGGAGAGGTAACGGCAGGGTTAGAGGGGACATTGGGATGGAATTGTTCCCTGGGAGGGTGCCAGGCCCTGGCACAGGTGCCCATGGAAGCTCGGCTGCCCTCGGATCCCTGGCAGTGCCCAGGGCCAGGCTGGACGGGGCTGGGAGCACCCTGGGACAGTGGAAGGTGTCCCTGCCCATGGAACTGGGTGGTTTTTAAGGTCCCTCCCAGCCCAAACAATCCTGTGATTCCATCACTTACCAGATCAGGAATTTAAAGTCAGGTTCGTTCTACAAGTATAAACGCACAACACACCAGCAAGACAGCAAATTCCAGAAGTCTCTGGAGAAACCATTCCCTACACCCTTTTTGTTTTTTTAAACGCAACCTGTAAAGAAAAAAAAAGTTATAGCCTGTATTTTATAAATTAATCAAAATTTCTGGTTTAAGATATTATTTGTATTGATCCGCGCCCAATACTCCTATGTTTTCAGGCTCTGCAGAAGGCTGGCTTGAGCCATTTTCTCCATTTATATTGAATATAAAATTATATTTTATAAAATCAATACCCTTCACTTCTGCGTCATAAAAAACTTTACTCCTGATGAGCAATTTTATAACCTCAAGGTCGTGGTTATTGGAAGTTTTTAGCGTAGCCTGACAAATTCTCTGTGTTGAGTCTGTATTACAGGATCTTTCATTTCTTCAATTAAACAGCTGAAAATGGATACCACCTGTGCTCTTGCATTTATTGTGTCACAAAAGTCCGTGCTGATGACAAACAGGATGCCAAGGAACTGACAGCATGGGTTTTTTCTTTTTAGGTCACCTTTTATACAGTATGATGCATGGATCTAACTTTGTTTCATAAGTTTGATGTCTCCAATAAACAGAATATGACATACTTTTTTCTCCGTTCTGTTGTTTTCATTATCTCAAGCTAATGAACAAGCAGAAGATAATGAGCCTGGTGATGGGATCCTAATCAAATGGGAAGGAGAGCTTGGACACTGGCTGGGAATGCTGGCAAAGGTACAAGTCTCATCCTCACAGCCATGACTGGAATGCAAAATGGGAAAAAAACTCCCTGAAATGAGACCTGGGGGTGCCCATGCTGCTGAAGGTGACAAATGGGGGCCACGGCCCAGGGCTGGCGGGAGCTGAGCTGCTCCAGCATCTCAGCAGGGTTTGGTGGGACACGAGCAGCTGCTGCAGCGGAGCCTCGCAGAACCCACGGGAACCCTGTGCCGCTGCCCCGCGTGGGCAGTCAGCGCTTCCAGCGGAACCTCACAGAACCCACGGGAACCTCGTGCCGCTGCCTCGCGTGGGCAGTCACGGCTTCCAGGGGAGCCTCGCAGAACCCACGGGAACCTCGTGCCGCTGCCCCGCGTGGGCAGTCAGCGCTTCCAGGGGCTTTCGTGCACATGGAGCTGCTTTACTGCCACGGGCACAAAGGGCAGGTGAAACCCGACCCTGCCGTGTCCCCTCCGGGCCTTTGTTCCGTTTCAAAGCCCCCAGAACAAGGGTGCTGTTGTGCCTCTCCTCGGCTCCCCGTAATCACCGGGAGGGTTTGCTTTGTGCTCTGCTTCCACCCCTGTTTTCAATGTACATTTGGGGGGGAAAAAGCTGCTTTTTACTTTCCCAGGACAGCTGCTGCTGGGAAGACGTTATCAGGGCCATCGTGACAGGGTGCACAAAGGCAGGGGACAAAGTGAGACCGCGGTTCTTTCCCTCTGAGATGCCTGATTAGATGCTGGATTTCTGACTTGCAAATACTGAGCCAAGGACTCGTTTGACGGACGTACCTGTCTCAGGTGACACTGTGAATTCTGCCATTCATACAGCACATGGCACCTCAGGGGACAGCCAGGGACTTGGATTCCTGTGGCTGCTGCAAACAAATAACACCTCTCCTGGTGCTTATAACAAACAAATGCCTAACCTGCCTTTATCCCACTGATTTACAATGCCAGCTGATTCTCCCAGTTAGGAATTTTTAATACAAACACCGAAGAGCATCTGCAAAAACAAATGTTGCTCAATTTCTATCCAGCTTCACTCAAGCTTTCCTCCTCAGCTGACCTCAGAGTGGTCTCGAAAAGAAATCAGCATCGTTATCTCCCTTTGACAACTGGGAAAACGGAGGCGAGAGAAAGGCCAGAAGCAGCTCCTTAAAATCCATGTGCCACACAGAACCTGCTGCCCTCTCCAGCACCAGCCCCTGCGAGACAGCAATAGCGTTAATTCAGTGTTTTTCTGATCTAGTGCTTGATCCCTGAAAGCTCCAAGTGATTTTAACTCTCCAGCACTTCAGCGGCGCTTAGCACTCTGCCGATTCAACCGGTGATTGGCAGAGCCTTCCCATACACTGCTGCAAATTGCCCGGTCCCTGCTAATTAGGCCTTCGTGAATAGATTTATTTAAATTACACTCATTGGCATGGTCAAGGAGTGCAAATGCCATTTCGTAATTCACTTTAGCAATTTGTTACGTGATCATCAGTACGCTTTGTGTTCAGGGGAAGAATGTCCAGCACTAGCAGGGACATTTCAGAAATCATTTCCAAAACCAGAGCAATATAAAAATATTTGCTCTGTGCATTTTCCGCTGCCCGCAGCGTTTACCGAAGGGGCTCATTGAATATTTATACATCCTTAGGACCCAAAGAACTGGTAAAATGCAGAGGGCAGACGTGTAATTTTATGTAATTGGCCTGACTGAATGCATTAAGAGCAGCAAATTATGAAAGGTACTCAGGGTTCAGTGGTTTTGGCTGGTACCTGAACTGGCGGAGCCTCGGGAGTGCTGATGGAGTAGCGATGGACATCTTCAGCAGCAGCAGTGCAGGTGCTGATGTAGCCAACAGGTGCTCAGTGTGTTCAAGGATATTCAATCTAAACTTCTCCCCATCACGCCTTTGTTCAGCTCTCACTCCACCCTTCCTGGTCCCCAGCACTGGAACCATCCCAGTGCTGTTTCCGTGGGATTTCCTCGCCCCGAGCAGCACCACGACCACCTGCAGCACGGAAACCCACAACAACCCGGAGCCTGGTTGGAAAATTAACACGACACGTGGCTGGTTCCCACCTCATCTGGGCTAACTCTGCCTTCTTGGGGCCAGGGAAGATGCCAGGGCCTGAGGCTGGTGCGTGCACGTGGCAGCAGCACGAGCCTGCAGGGAGCTCAGACCCCAGCACAGGCGTGAGCAAACAGGACCGCGTGCCAAGGGCTCTGCTGGGGATGCCAACAGCTCTCTCTGCACAAGAAAAGCTCCACTGCTGGCAAAGACCAAAAAAAAAAAAAGAAAAAAGCTTTTTTTAAACCTTCAAATCTCTGTAGGCCACGTAGCTGCTCTTCCCACGGGCAGGGAGGGAATGGCATCGGCAGGGCTGGAGCCGGGCATGGCATATGGCATTGCTCCTCTCCCTCCAAGGCGGCGTCTGGGTGCCTGTTCATCAGCAGGCTCCGTTCCTCATTACTCCATCGCTAATTAATCCCTCCTGCCGCAGCGGCGGAGCAGGGACGTCACGCGACGGACGCGCCACAGCCCGGAGAGGAACGGAGCCATCGGCACCAGCCCCTCCACCAAAACCAGCTCCCCTCAGGTGCCAGGGCAGAGTTACAGCACAACAGAAACACCACAGCTGAAATCTAAGCCCTTCTGGATCATCACTAAGTCTCCAGTTTATTTTCAGTGAATAATTAGCAAATAGACTTATCCCAGAACTAAACTGTGTAGTTTTCCTACCAAAAAGTCAGAATTGGATGCCCTCATAGGAATTCACTCCTTGAAAACACTGACACAAGGCTTTTTTCCTTCAATTTTCTCACTTTTTTGAAGCTCAGGCTTTGATTGCCCAAGATTTAAAGCCCTCAGTCTGCTGTTTAACTTGCCTGAGACTACAGAAATTCAAAGCGCTTCTTTTAGAGCCTTCAGGCTATAGAGAATAACTTTTCCTGCACATAATTCCAAAATAATGTGAGCTCAGTGAAATGACTTGGATTTTCATCACTTTCCCCAAGACCAGAATTTCCTCCTCTCTCTCTGAGCAAACAAGTGATGAATATTTTCCAACAAAACATCATGAATTAAAACATACAACAATTAAAAATAGTTTTAGTGACAGCTCCCTGACACAGAGGAAGCATGCGTTGAGGGGGGAAGAAAAGAAGATATTTAGCATTGCTGGCTGCTATTCAGACACTTCCAGCCATTCAAACCCGTGAAACCAACCCAAATTTTATCTGGATTTCAGATGAAGACACATGATATTGAGCAGTACCAATTAGGACACACGGGATGAGCATCTCCCAGTGACAATACTGGGCAAAACCCTTCCAAACTCCAGTTGCTCCAGTTTCCAACCAAATCAAAAACTTGATCCCTGCATGAGCGGTTCACAAGGAGGAAAACTTAGGGTATAATTCCCAAAGACATATGGGGGTGGCTGTAAAAGAAAAGTGGGATCTTAAGAGTAAATCAAATTTTTCCCTCACCACAGAATTCAGTGAAGGGAGCACCAGAGAAATCCAAAGGGCCCATCCAAGCTAAACTTTCCAGCGCAAATCCGCCTTTGATCTCCTGGCTGAGCGTTTGGCCCTGGCCTGGCGGTGGCAAGGCTCCCACTGCCTCCGAGAGCCAGGACTGCATCCAGCCCTTCCGAGGGAACCTTGTGTCAACATTTCCACAGCCCTCCTGGCTGCCTCTCAGGCAGCTCAGTAGAAAACTCCTGCAGACCCACACTGACATTTGGAGGGTTTATCCATTAGAAAAACAAAACGTCCCCTCAAAGCCTGTTCAAAGTGCAAAGGTACGAGATTGATCAACACAGGACTGGATCACGAAACTCTCCCTTAAGAAACTGAACACTAGAGGTCAATCTAACGACTTGTCCCGGAAATATATATCCCAGGAATAAAATATTACAGACTGCCGCGTGCTGTACAGCTCTAACTACCTCCAGACCCACCGGCTCGGCCCCACGCTTCGGATCTAACAAGGGTTTCTTCTGTTCTTTTGGATTTGCTCTTGTCTCGCTCTCCATTAGTGTTTCCTTTCTGGAGCTCTCCCCTGTGGTCGCTGTCCCGAGTCACGGGGCTCCCTGATGCACCACACTCCCTGTTTGTGGGAGCAAAGGGGGATTGGCACTTGTGCAAGGAGGCTGGAGGCCAAACGTGTCCCTGACGGAGCTCCACTGCAGCTCGAGTGCGATTAAGGATCAGGATCAGGGCAGGAGCAGCCTTCACCATGCAGGTGAAAACCCCTCCAGCTCAGGATCCCATCTTATGGATAAACGCTGGAACGGTTTGTGTTGGAAGGGACCCTAAAGCTCACACAGTTCCACCCCTCCTGCCGTGGGCAGGGACACCTTCCACTGTCCAGCCTGGCCTTGGACACCTCCAGGGACAGGCAGCCGCAAACCCATGGTTTCAAAGAGGCAGCAGGGAACTGGGCTGGGATGCAAGGGATGGCTTTGGGACTTCCAGACTTCAAGTCTGATTCCCTTCCAGCACATCTCCCATCTAACAGCAGCAGATGACTTCATTCCTGCACCTCACGCTTTCCTCATCTCATCTCCCATGCTCAGATTCTGGACGACCTTGAGACTGCAAATTCCCACAGACTATTTATGCTTAAAATCAGTTTTGGTTGGGCTTTTTTTACTTTACCATTCTGAAATGCCCAGTATTCCAATTTCAGTGAGTTTCTTCCTCCCCCTTCCCTGCTCTTACCACCAGAAATAAGACACAGCCCTGCCAGCCTGTTTCAGCCTCCCCATTGCCACCTTCCTCAGCAAATCCCAAATTCCCCTTCGCAAACCTCCTGTCCCTCTTGATGGAGACGCGGAAGGAGCACAGGAGGCTGCCTCCACTGGAAAAGCCCAGGGCTACCCAAGGCACAAAAATCAAGTCAGATGAAAGCTCGGACCCAGCGGAGAGCGAGTTTAAGCGCAAGATTTCTGCCGGGGGTCACCGGAGTGCCGCTCCCTGAGCTCATGTGAGAGCGCTCTGCTGCAGCGGGGCCAGATCGCGGCTCTGTGCCTGCAGCCGGATACTGCAGCACCGAGTAACGCCGAGGAGTAACATTTATTCACACTCAGGGGCTCTGCGCCGCGGGGCTGCCAAGCCCTGGCCCCGGCTGAGCTCTTCGTGAGCGAGCAGCCGGAGCAGAGCTCCATATGGCAGCGCCGGCTCCTCACTCAGCAGCTCGCCTGCTGCCAGCTCCTCGCTGCAAACGGCCCAGCGCAGCAGAAATGTTCCAGCTCCACCTTCGTCTCACAATTACCTTTCAAAACCTGCCAGATGAATTCCTTAAAATTCTTCCAAGGGAGTTTCTCGCTGCCTGGATGACCGCGGCGGTTCTGGCTGCGGCCAGCAATGCTCCCCCGGGGCAGCAGCCAGGTCATTCCCAGGTGGAAGTGTCTCCCAGAGCGTATCCAGAGGGTGTCCAGCCCCTCAGAGCCCGGGCACATCCAGAAGCTGCCACAGAGGTGATGGAAATGCCCCATTTTCAAGCAACGTGGCCCTAACACAGAGCCGAAGCTTGTAGAAGAAGCACATCTCTGAGCCCTTCCCAGATAATGCAGGCACAGGAGAGATTTGGGAGGGGAACGAGCACGGCTGGGGTAGCAGTGGATGCCTTGTGCCACCGGCATGCATTAACACCTCTGCAAGGCATAAAAACTGGGCAGAACTGAACAAGAAGCCTCCATTTTTGGGACCCTCAGTGGCTCACCTCGGCAGTTCTTCATCTACTAAAATGCACAAGAGGCAATCCCTTGGCCAGAGGAGCTGCCCTTCCCAGTGCCACCATCCACCCCGGAGGTGGTTCCCCCAAAGGCTGACTGCCCAGAGGCTCTTCCCAAGGACCAGCAGCAGCAGCCCTCGGTGCCACCACCTGATGGCTCTGGGCACACGGCAAAGCCAGCAGTGACACCAGAGGGGTGGAAGCCACAGCAGTGACATGTGACGTGGCCTTAACCCAGGACCAGACTCAATCCCAGTTTCGCAGGGAGCCCACTTTCGGTTTATGGATCCGTTCAGCCTCAGCCCTGCCGTGGCACGTGCAGTTCCTGCCAAATCAATATCTGCGTCTTCCTGGTAAATAATTGTGTCAGTGGGACGTTAATGGGGCACAGTGCTCGTGGTGTCAAGGCTTTTTTTTTTTTCTTGTCAGCGAAGCAAAGTCATTCGTTTTCCTCCCCCTTCCCCCCCGCCAGCCTTCCCAAATGCACAAAATGGGCTCCAGACCCACCTCCTACAAGGAAATGAGAACCAGCCCCAGAGGATCACCCAGCAAGAAGCCTCTGTTCGGAGATCTGACGCCTCTTCAAAGCCAGGGGAGCAAATGTGCTCCTACCTCCGCTGATTTATGAGGAACGGCTGCGTCACCAACGCGGGGGAAACGCTTAAACGCTACCAGAGGGAAGGGAAGGGAGCCCTGGCTGCCTGCTCTGAATAACCCCGCTCTTCAGGAGAGTTTGTTTTCATCTAATTAGATCTATATTGCATTTTAAAGGAAAACAAACAACCTGGAGACTGCAGCACATGCTGCTGGATGCTTCCCTCGCTAGGAAAATAAACACCGGGGTGGCACCGCCGATGGCAGGCAGGACGTGCCAAGGGGGCTCTCGAATGGCACGTGGCACCAGCCAGCCTGGGACCGTGCCCCACACACGAGGGGATGTGGGGAAAGCAGGTGGCTTCCCCGTGCTGGTGGGAACCAGCCAACATCCCCTCAGCTGGAGGCAGGAGCAAAGCCAGAGGCACCGGCACCCCAGGAAAGGCAGGAGCAAGGTTTAAGCGAGGGGCACAGCCCAGGGGTGTTTTTTTCCTTCCTTTCTGTGTTGAAAAATTCTCGGTGTAAATCGTTCTATGTGTTTGGTTTTAATTTCTGCTGCTGCCCCACTGTTATTTATGCTCTTGAAATATAACAGCAGGCGCACGGAGAGTGTGGTGTTCATGAAATACAGCCCACTGCCCAGAGTGTTTATCGATCAGTGCAGCAAATAATTCCAACAGGCACAACTCATCCAAGAGAGCAGGGACGTGGATGAAGGCTGCCCATCTGCCAGGGCCTTTGCAGGGCTGCCAGCGCTGCACAGGGCTGCCAGATCTGCTCCAGAAATGCTCTTTTCCATCTAAAATGAGGCCAAGAAAGCCAAGTGCAGCTCCCACGTGGGTCCTGGTGGCAGCTGTGCCCTGGGCTGGCAGGGTGGCCAGTGCTGCAGGGACATCCCTGGGGACATGGGACGCAGCCCTGTGCCCACCACGGGATGCTCCCAGTTAATGCCAGGAGGACTTCACCAGAAAGCAACTGCTCGACTGCATCCAAGCTGGAGCAGAGGCACCCAAAGCACACAGCCACACCAGGAGCTGGCTGCCCGCAGCACCCTCAGCGCTCCAGGACAGCCAGGAGGCCACTGCTTGAAATAAAAGCTCTCTGCAAGGACCTGATTTGGTCTGATGGCTGAGGAGAAGGCAGCAGTAACAGCCTTGGATAAGCAGTCACTCAATTAGCATAGGTAATGTCTGTGGAATTCATTCAGCATCTGAATTCTTGCTTTTTTTCCAGGGGAAAGGCCAGAGGGGACTCTACATGATGCTTCCATACAGAGCTGGGTCTCTCTCTCAGGCGTCCCAAGGATTTCCCTGGATGCTTTCCCTGTCCTGCAGCAAAGAGAGCCCTGAGAAGCCCAGCACAAGGCTGAATAGATTTAGTGCTGCTACACTGGGGCTCATTTATCTTCCCTCCGAGGTGAACCCACACCGTCCTCAAGGACGGGAGCTTAACGAGCAGAGGGGAAGATCTGAAGCAGATCTTGACCTGATCTCAATCACGCAGCTGTGCTGAACCAAACGGGGTTGATTTATGCCAGCAAGGAGCCAATGTCCTGGCTCAAATTCATTCCCGGCTCCCTCTGCCACCAGCAGTGCTGGAGATGCCGGCCCACTCCAGGCAGAGCTCATCCCACCACCAGCAGCTCTCCCAGCAGCCCAGGGCAGAGCCACGAAGGGACATCAGAACTCGGATTCCATCCTGGGACACTCACACCCAGCATTGCACCACTGACATTGGCAGCATGAAGACCCTCAGGGTAAAATAAAGCCCCTGAGAAGGGGCTGTGCTGCAGCAGACCCTCCCCTGGATGTCCCAGGGCTGCCCATCCCTGCAGGACACCAGTGCCTGGGTTTAGGGGAGACAGCAGCACACGGTACCTGTGGGACCGGCTGGAACTCACAGCCAACTCCTCTGGGCTTTGCTGCCAAAATATCACTGCCCGGAGGAGAGAACCTTGCCTCAAACTCGTGTCAGCCACGAAGCCAGGCTGGGAGGAGGTTCCTGATCAGGGATCCCCACAGATGCTGCAGTAACACCCCCAGTGATGCTGCAGGCTCTGGCCCTGCTGGTCCCAGTTCATCTGAGGGCAGCATTTCCGAGCAGGGTGGTGCCCGGCACAGCACAAAGGACACTTTCAGCCCTTTTACCCTTGGGCAGTCACGATATCCCAACAGCCCCTCACCAGGGAACAGTTCCTTCAGTTTAGCTGGAGTCTGAGACCCCCTGGAAACCCGGAATCCCCGAGGTGGGATCCCCGAATCCGGGCAGCATAAGGTGCCAGAGGCTCTGCCTCCGGCCAAGCCCCTCACTTTGCAGCCCTGCCTGCACACACCGGGCCTTTTCCCTTCCCAGGCTCCTCCCAAATACCCCCTTGCTCCTCAGGGAGACAGCAGCAGACACCCACTGACCCCATTTCCAGCTCGGCGCCTGCTCCTTCCCACCACCCAGGAGCCTCTCCCAGCCCCAAAGAGCTGCCACACCTTCCACTCCTTGCAGAACATCCCAACCCACCCCCAGGGCTGGAAGCACAAGTCACCCCCACACACCTGGAATCGGCAGGATGGGGGGGCCAGCACTGCAGAACACCCCAGCACCCCAAACCCCGCAGATACCGAGCACAGCCACTCCACCTTGGCTCACTCCCCATGCAGGAGCCGGTTGCCAAGTCCAGACTTGGATCTAGCAACAGACTTTTGTGCTTTGGCTCATGGATCCTGCAAACAAGAGCTTTAATCATTGCTTGCTTTCATGCGCCGAGAGCCAAAATTGTCTTGTTAAGTACAGTAAGTGATCAGTACTCGCAGCACAGAACGTTTCAATGGCTGCTTGTGTGGGTAATTATTCCAGGCTTGCCTCTCTTCCCCTCTTGAGAAAAATTACGGAATGTGGAAATTATTGCGAAGCCTCTCCGGACTTGGAATGTTTTCCGCCGGTTACTCCAGCCTGGGCCTGGATTTTGCTGCCTGGTTGTGCCCCAAGCTGAGCTGAGGGATGCCCGTCCCTGGGCAGGCTGCACCAGGATCCCAAGGACCACACCTTCCACAGGTGGGGTCACAGCCGGGCTTTCCCCAGAAGGAATAATCCCAGTGCCTGTCCTGAGGGTAACAGGAGGCTCAGCCTCGGCTCCCCTCCTTGAGCACAGCACACATCAGCCAAGCCTAGGAAACATTGATTTAACTTTCTTCCCCCCATTTTCCCTGTGCATCCCTAAATGGAAGCGTGGATCCGTGCTTGGGACCCCAGCTGTTCCACAGACCCAGGCAGGAGCCTTTCCCTCCCAGCCCTCTCTAATATTTCACTAATAAAGTCGCCTTTTGGCTTTTATTATGATTTTTTCCAGAGATAAAAGCAGGCTGTGGGAGCAGAGGGAGCCCCAGCAGTACCCATGTCCTTGGAGCTGACAGGCTGGGAATGCTGTGGCAAGGCCAGGACATGCAGACGAGGAGGAGGAGGAAGAGGATGCTCAGCTCTGCATCCCTCAGCCCCAACCTGGATGAAGGGACCAAGAGAGCAAACTGCAGGGATGCTCCCTGCTCCAGGGGTCAGGGGATGCTTTTCCAGAAAAAAGGGGGATTTTTCCCTTGGAGCACAACACTCCAAGCACACTTGGAGCTGGCTTTACATCACCTTCTCCTCTGCAAATGCAGCTGGAGGATGAAACCTCAGCAGGAGGTTGCAGGCACCAATAAATCTCCTGGCAAAACAGGGACAGTTCCCCAGGGTCCCCCTCCCACTCTCACAGCCCATGGGCAGCTCTGCTCTTGCCTCCAAGATTTTGTACAGGACAGTTCTAGAATGGGATGGAGGAAGGAAAGGCTCTGGGAGGATTTGGGTGAGCAGATAAAGCTAAAAGAGATGAGACGAGTCCCCAGGAAGTTTCAGCAGTAACGCCTCAGAGCAGGTTCATGTGCACAGCAAAGTCTGTCCCCAGCTGGCAGGAGGGAAATGCTGTCACTCCAAAGCTTGTTTCTGCAGGTTTATTCCAGCAGGAGAAACAGGACAGAGCCACCAGCTCCGGAGGAGGTCTGGGTGCCCCACAGCACCCAAATCACCCTGGGCCAGGATCCCAGAGATGCCAGCCAGGAGCTCCTGCCCTTCAGGCATGGCTCTGCCCTCAGACCTCCCCACAGGCCAGCCTGGTTCCTGTCACCAGTATCCACCCCCGGGCTGGATCAGGCATTCCCAATCCCGTGTTTGCCTGCCGGGTGGCACACACTGTCCCCTCCAGCCCTGGTGGTGCCACTGGCACACCCCCCTCCAACTGCCCCAACAACCCTAATTCTCTCAAATTAACTGCAAGAGCTGCATTAATTTGGGTGTAGCAACCAGCACAGACAAACGAGCTCCTTCCCTGGGAGCGTGGAGGGCTCCTTGTCCTCTCCACCAAGGCACGGACCCGTTTTTCCCTGCCCCATTTTTCCAAAGGGGTGAGGGACCAGGATCCGTCACACACGCACAGGGCTGACAGGAAGGGAGCCATTCCCGAGGAGCATTGCTTCTAAACCACTGCAATATGGCAAGGCAATGTTAACCAGCTGGGAAAGCTCTTTAAAGGCCCTTAATTAAAGGCTGGCTGTTGCACAGGCCCCTTTCCCATCCCCACCAGGAGCATTTCCCAATTTCCCGGCCTCTCTCCTGCTGCCCTCCATCCCTCACACTTTCCTTCCCTCTGGCATCTGCCAGCAGCATGCTGCGGCTGCCAGGGGAGGTTTTCAGCAATCAGCCATCAGATGGAAGTTTAAACTCGGAGTAAAAGGGGGAAAAAAGGGAAAAATCCCTGTCTGTTGATTTCTGGGCGTGGCTGCCAGCATAGATGGCAGTGCTCACTGTGCCAGCCTGATCCTGCCCGGCCATGGGAGCATCGTCTCAGTGATCCCAGCCACATAAACTGGGAAAAATGGGGCTGGATCAGCCCTTACAGCTCCAGTCTCTGCTCTAATACCAGCTGTGGCGTCACCACGAGCCAGCCCCAGCAGCTCCAGCCATCCCCCTCCTCCTGCCCGCTCCGTGTGTGCCCATTCCTGGGGAAGGACACGGTGGCAGTGCCCCATCCCATGTGCCCCCTCTGCCCCATACCAATGAGGGGTACACAATCAGGACCTGGGGCTCGCTGCCTGCCAGGGGAATCCTGCCAGAAAGGCACAATTTATTCTCTCAAGTGATATAAATTAATTAAGTGAGGCAACGTGTTGCCGTTTCCAATGGGAGCATAAATTTGGCATTTCCACATGACTGCTGCACACAGCCACAGCGCTCCAGCCCCAAAATCCACCCTGGCCCTGCAGCCCCCAAAAAACAGCAGGAAGGATGCTCAACACCCCTGGCAGCAGCCCCCACTTACCAGCTCCTGCTCCCCGAGCCAGGACAGCCTCTGCACCCTCCGGAGCTGGGGCAGATCCTGCAGGGAGGCTCCAGTGCCCCCTCCCAGCTTTTATGGCCCACAGGTCCCTGACGGCACGAGCCTCACCTGGGGGCTGTGGTGTGGGACAGGTGTGGCCACACACGGGAATGGGAATGGGAATGGGAATGGGAATGGGAATGGGAATGGGAATAGATGGGCCTTTTCAGGGAAGAGCATGACTTTCCCTGTTACAGGTTATAAACATTCGAGGTGAAATGTGGAACTGAAAATCAGCCCTGCTGCTCCCCTCGTCTCCAGACCCACGCAAAAGCAGGGAAGTTTTAACTTCTTGCTTTTGGAGCTTTTTTTTCCCTATTTTTGATCTTTCCCTTCTGTCCTCCTAAATCTGGTATAACAGAAAAAGGAGTAAATAAAAAATTTTGGAAAGCTCTTCCAGCCCTGCTCTTCCTGGCTTATGGAGTGGAATGGAGAGGGAGGCCCAGAGCACAGGAACCACAAAACTTTGGATAGCTGGATTTTCAAAACAAAATTAGGGCTAGAAATGGAAACTTTGGTTAACTGAGATGGGGATGAAAACTTCATTCCATACTTGGCTGCAAAGATGGATCTCCATCATCATCTTGTTCTGGCACTTCCCCAGTCAACCTGGTGCTCCAGAGGCATTTTTCCAGCTCCACGAGCACAGGAGCATCGTCCCCTGAGCATGCAGCTGCCCAAACTCCCTCTGTCCCAGAAAACATCGGCACAGCTCAGCATCCTCTTGTTACAGCTTTATTCCCAGAGGTTTTGAGCAGGAAGATCCCGCAGTGACACCTGTCCCTGAGCCTCTGTGGGAGTTTCAGAGCAATTCCTCCTGGGATGGGGATCCCAGAGAAGCCGTGGCTGCTCCTGGATCCCTGGAAGTGCCCGAGGCCAGGTTGGACGGGGCTTGGAGCAGCCTGGGACAGTGGGAGGTGTCCCTGCCCACGGCACTGGATGGGCTTTAAGGTCCCTCCAACCCAAACCACTCCAGGATTCCATGACCCTGGAGAATGAAATGTCACAGTGGGGAAGTGCTCAGTGAGCACAGGCAGCTTCAAGGAATCTCCGCTCAAGCTGAACCCTCCACGACAGCACGAGTGGGAGCGGGCTGCTGCCACCATCCCGCACAGAAACACTTTTTTTGGGAGCACATCGCTCCACTGGAGCTCTTGAAAGCACCGCAAACGACCCCGAGCTCCGCCGAGGTGGACTTAAGCCTGTGCTTGGCTCAGAGCAGGAGCCGGGAGATTTCATCCCCTTCCTACCAAAGCTGCTTTTATTGTCTTGATCTAATGAAGTGCAGACTTCACCTGGACAGAGCCATAAGTGGCTCCTCTCGGAGGCAATGAATACAAATACTTGACCTCGTGAGCTGCGGGGCAGCAATTAGTTTAAGCAGGGGGTTTGTGTAACACTTCAAAAGTCTTAATCCGTGCGGTCAGCCCTGGCACGGTATTTGCCAGAACCTATTGAGTAGTCTTAATGAGTCTGCAAAGCGAGCTTTCAATACATTTTGGGTCGCTTCAGATGCTTTAAATGGCATAGTCTATATGGTATTGTGCGGCTTTAGAAAGGGCCGGGCTTTAAAAAAGTATGGTTCCCTTTCACAGGGCAGACAGAAACCATCTTTAGAACCGGGACCCTTAACGTTTTGCATATCAATATGGCTGGGGCTGAATGCAGTCACTCAGCTGAGAAATAGGATCACTATCAGCGTTTCCAGGCTTTCACAGGCACTTGGGAAACTTTAAAGCCCTTCGTGGAGAATAATTTGGTCGAATGTCGTGGCTGGAAACAAAACCTAAACAAGCAGAGCGCAGTCCATCATGCGGAGCTGCCAGCGAGGCTGACAAGGGGCTCCAGCCGCTGCGACATCCCACCCCCGGTGGGGCGGTGGCCGGGGGTCACGGGCCCGGGGGGACACGGCTGGGGGACCCCGGTGCTGAGCCCATCCCTCCTCGGCTGGCGCTGCCCAAGGCATCACGGACCGGGGGGGACACAGCCGGGGGACCCCACACCGGGGCCAGAGCACTGAGCCCATCCCTCCTCGGCTGGCGCTGCCCAAGGCATCACGGACCGGGGGGGACACAGCCGGGGGACCCCACACCGGGGCCAGAGCACTGAGCCCATCCCTCCTCGGCTGTTTGATGGTCAGAGGTCACAGATCTGGGGGACACAGCTGGAGGACCCCGCACTGGGCGTGGGGTGCTGAGCCCATCCCTCTTCGGTTGGTGCTGCCCAAGGCATCACAGACCTGGGGGGACACGGCCAGGGGACCCCACACTGGGGACAGAGCACTGAGCCCATCCCTCCTCGGTTGGCGCTGCCCAGCGCATCGCAGACCTGGGGGGACGCAGCCAGGGGACCCCACACTGGGGACAGGGCACTGAGCCCAGTGTGGGGTCCCCTGGCCGTGTCCTCAGAGGTCACAGATCTGGGGGACACAGCTGGAGGACCCCGCACTGGGCGTGGGGTGCTGAGCCCATCCCTCTTCGGTTGGTGCTGCCCAAGGCATCACAGACCTGGGGGGACACGGCCGCGGGACCCCCACGCCGGGCATGGGGCGCTGAATCCATCCCCGCAAAAGCCGCATCACTCCAAGGACTTTGGGGTTTCAACCAGCAGAAAACCCGTCCCGGTTTGATCTCCTCTCACTGTTCCTTGGCCATATCCCGCCTTGTGCCGGTCACAAAGCCCCCAGGGACTGTCTCGATGGCCCCTCTCCTCACAGAAACGGGCACCTGTTGAATTTCACTCCATCACCTTCACCTGTCCCTGCACGCGTCGCCTGTCCCAGGAATGAACAGGAACGCGTCCAACCTCACCTGCAGCCCGGAGCACTGGGACAGGGAACAAACCTCACCTCCAGGGACACAAGGGAGGGGCCAGGACCCGGGGTGCGGGAGCAGGGGGAGCTGTGCGGGATGCAGCACGGGGTGGGGGTGTGAAACCACCCCGGAGCTGGGAGGAAAAGGGATGGGGCCCGTCCTACATCCCAGCAGTGGCACCTGCTTCCCTCCTCATGCCCAGGGAGCAGCAGCAGCGAGGAGAGGAGGCTCCTCAGCAGCACGGGCAGCTTTGGGACGCAGGTTTGGGATGCTGCATGATGGAAGAAACCACAGCCAAAGCATATTTGCAAACAATGCAGGGCCTGAGGGCCCTCCAAAACTCATAATTAGCTCATTAAAGAGACAAACGCAAGTCACTAATAAGATCTTAGAGGTTAATTAAATGTTTTCCCCATCTTTAATTAAGGGAAAACTAGTTAATACAGATTAAAGTAATTTCTGCAGCCTCCCGTGATAACCCTCAATGGCTGCAGATTTGAAAAACTGTTGAGGTTATTGAACTGAAAGGGCAGAGTTCGGATAAACTGGGGAGAAGCTGGAATTTTCCTCCTAAGGGTGAGAAAGGCCCTGCTCTTTCAGCTGGGCCACTCAAGGAACATGGGAAGGGGATCCTCAACTCCCTCTCCCCAAGCCTGGACCTGGCATTCATTCAGAACTGCTGCTGTTCGTTGTTGTGCTCAGCTGGGAAATTCCTATGGACTCTTTTCCATCTGCAAAACATCTCCCCGGATTTGGGTTTGCTGCCCAGCCGTCCCCTGGCCACCAGTGACTGTGTCACCCCCAGAACTTGGTTCAGCAAAACCCCACTGGCTGCCCCAGAGGCCAAGTGGTTCCCAAAGGTTTTATTCTGGGTGGTGGATCCATCATCCCCAGGCACACAAACCCACGCTCCCACCCGGAACACTCCCAGTTAACAGAGATCCGCAAGATTTATATGGAAGAATATTTAATCTGCTCAGGGAGGGGAGAGGGCTCATCTCTGGTTTTATTTCTTAAATATCTCTCTCTACTCCAGAAAAGTCCGTTTCTTGCCAGAAAAGGTCCGATATAAATTAGAACGAAGGGAGGAGGGTGCTGGTGGGGAGGCCATGGGCATCCCTGGGCCAGTGACCGCGGGCACCCCTGGGCCACAGAGACCATGGGCACCCCTGGGCCGCAGTGACCACGGGCATCCCTGGACCAGCGTCCCCGGGCATCCCTGGGCCACGCTGACCACGGGCACCTCTGGGCCACGATGACCATGGGCACGCCTGGACCACAGTGACCATGGGCACCCCTGGGCCAGGGACCATGGGCACCCCTGGGCCAGGGACCATGGGCACCCCTGGGCCAGGGACCATGGGCACCCCTGGGCCAGGGACCATGGGCACCCCTGGGCCAGGGACCATGGGCACCCCTGGGCCAGGGACCATGGGCACCCCTGGGCCAGGGACCATGGGCACCCCTGGGCCAGGGACCATGGGCACCCCTGGGCCAGGGACCATGGGCACCCCTGGGCCAGGGACCATGGGCACCCCTGGGCCAGGGACCATGGGCACCCCTGGGCCAGGGACCATGGGCACCCCTGGGCCAGGGACCATGGGCACCCCTGGGCCAGGGACCATGGGCACCCCTGGGCCAGGGACCATGGGCACCCCTGGGCCAGGGACCATGGGCACCCCTGGGCCAGGGACCATGGGCACCCCTGGGCCAGTGACCGTGGGCATCCCTGGGCCACAGTGACCATGGGCACCTCTGGGCCATGATGACCATGGGCATCTCTGGGCCACGATGACCATGGGCAACCCTGGGCCACAGTGACCATGGGCACCCCTGGGCCAGTGTGACCATGGGCACCCCTGGGCCACAGTGACCATGGGCACCCCTGGGCCACAGTGACCACGGGCATCCCTGGACCAGTGACCATGGGCACCCCTGGGCCACAGTGACCATGGGCACCCCTGGGCGATGATGACCATGGGCACCCAGCCTGGACCAGTGACCACGGGCATCCCTGGACCACGGTGACCATGGGCACCCCTGGGCGATGATGACCATGGGCACCCCTGGGCCATGGTCCTGGCAGCTCAGGTGCCAGCCGCAGTGTGCCCCTAGGGATGGCTCAGTCCCACCCAAAATCCTGCCCTGTCATCTGATAAAACTTCATGTTGAAGGGTCTGTAAAACTCCCGCAGGCGCTGCACCACCTGCCCGTCGATTTTGGGGTGCGGCCGCCCCTTGGATTTCCCCAGGCAGCGGGGTTTGCTTCCCCCCTCCGGCTTCTTCAGGCAGGGAAAGCCCTTGGTCTCATTAAAATAGAAATGTTTGTCCGTCACCAGCCTCTGGAGCCCCAGGAAGTCCTGGACACGGCCCATCTCCCCGGCAGGGTCGCTGACCAGCCTCTCCCCGCTGACGAAGAGGAATTTGGAGAGCGGGAAGTACTGCAGCCAATTATCCAGGTGCTTGGCGTAGATCCCGATCCTCACCGCGCTCCAGCTCGTGTCGATCAGTCCCGTGCTGAGGTTCTTGAAGGCCAGGGCCTGGAAGCTGGGGATGGAGGGGTTTTTGGAGAGGGTCTGTGTGTAGTCCGAGATGGCGCGGGTGACCGGGTTCCGCACCACCACGATCAGCTTCGTGTCCCGGGACATGTTGTAGATGCGCCGCGGGGCCTCCTTGGTGACAAAGTAGCTGGGGGTCTTCTCCATGGTGATCTGTCCCTCCAGGGTCCGTGGCATCAGGCTCCTGTGGGACAGGGGGACACGGTCAGGGCTCAGCTGCTCCCACCTGATGCCACAATGGGCGGGAACAAGCCCCAAAACCCGGCCAGGAATGCTCAAGGGCTTCCCAACCACAGCCACCTCTGTCCTCTCCCTCCTGCCCCACCTTGTCACACCCCACCCGTCACCTCCTCATCTTCCAAACCCTTCCTAGGAGCCCCCGTGCTCCAGTCTCTCTGACCATCTCAGCATTCCCTCTGTCCCTTCCAGAGCCTGTCCCTGGGGAGGAGCTCTCTGTCACTCTGCCCCACCAGCAGCACCCGCGGGGCACCTGCAGGCTGCTGGTCCCCCTTGGAATTCCCCCTTCCCGGCCCTGGAAATCCCTCTTGCCCTTCTCCTCCCCCCCAGTTTCAGCGAGTGTTGGGCATCTCAACACACACGGTTTGGGACGGGGCTGGTTTTCATCCCGGTCTCCAATCAGATTTCATGTCCTGGAGGTTCCAACTCGGCCCCGGGGATTGCAGAGGAAAATCCCAGCGCGGGGGTGATGCCCAGGCACCAGCTGGGAACGGAGATGCCCACCAAGGCTCCCTCCTCCTCTGCCTCCAGACAGGGAGCAGTTAAAGCCAGAAAAAGACTGTTTCCTTTTCAAAAGAAAGGCGGAAAAACCCTGAGGGCCCAGCCATTGTGCTGGGTAAAATTCACTGCTCTGATTGTTCCCTCGTGCACTTTAATGAGGCATTAATTGCCGCAGAAATTACCCAGCCGTGTCACCCTGTGTGACAGATCGGGTCCTCCCTGCCACCAGCACAGGCACCTGCCCCACTGCCCTCCACATCCTCCTCTTCCACCTCCGAGAAGAATCCCAGCATCCTGGAATGTTTGGGAAGGGACCTCTCAGATCATCCAGTGCCGGGCACGGACACCTTCCACTGTCCCAGGTTGCTCCAAACCCCGTCCAGCCCGGCCTTGGACACTTCCAGGGATCCAGGGGCAGCCGCAGCTGCTCCGGGATCCCCATCCCACTGCTCCGGGATCCCCATCCCACTGCTGCGGGGCTGTGCCTGGCAGGGAGCCGGGTGCCCGCGGGGGCTCGGGACAGGGACAGGGCTGTGCTGGGGGGAGTCAGGGCTCTGCCCAGCAGCATCTGGTCCTTATGTAATGGGAAAAGTTTGAGGTTTCTGGGATTTTTCCCCTGGACTCAGGAAAGAACACTTTATTAAAAGCAGTTGCGAGCGACGCTGGGCCCCCACAGCTCCCTCCCCCAAACAAGAGGCAGAAGCCACTGGTGGCTTCCCCCTCACACCTTTTATTTTAATTTTTGCACGGTGCCAGCGTTTTTAGAGCCACTTCTGTCCCTGGTGTGCTCACCTGGCAGCACAGCCCCTCTGTCTGGCACCTGCCCTTCAAGGATCCATGAATCCCAGGGCAGCCACGGCTGCTTTTCCCATCCTTTCCAGCACCTTCCCTCTCCCACCCCAAATAACTGCGTCTAGCAGAGGCCGACTGACAGAGCTCCTGCTGGGAAGCACCTTCCCAAGCCAGGATGAGACCCATGCCTGTCCCCTCCCTGTGCTTGCCCAGTGCCAAGGAAAACCCCGATGGCACAGCTCCGAATGCACTGGGAGCACGCCGCAGCTCCACCCTCCTCCTGCTGGGGCTCCCGGCCAGCCAAGCATCCTTAACTTTAATTCCATTCAGGAAGTGCCACAGGGTTTTCCAGGCTGCTTCATCATCTTCTCCCAGCGACTTCCTGAGGCATCCCTGTGGTGTTTCCCTGGATGGCCCCGGGATTTCTGAACGGCTCCTTCCTCATCCTCACCCAACCCCAACCCTCTCAGCAAACCTGGGCTGAGGGCCTGAACCAGTCCCGCTCCTCAGTGGGCAGTAAATTGTTTATTATCAGCAGCACACACTTGGGATGAGGTGATGGGAGACCCCGGAGAGTCCACGCTGAACCACAGCCCGGCCCTGGGCACTTCAGGGATGGGGCAGGCACAGCCCCTCTGGAAAGCCTCTCTTATCCCCCCTTTCCTTCCTGCAGAGGGACATCGGGGCCAGGCTGGGCCCCCCCGTGCCAGGGCCATCCCTGAGGGCTCTGTGGGGCACAGGGACCCCCAGGACCCCCTCACCCACAGCCGGCAACCCCAGCACCTTCCCTGCAGCCATCCCAGCGCTCCTCAGCACGAGGGAGCCGCACCTCATTAATTACCACAACCCCACCACCCATTAATTACAATGTCATTAGCAGAAGTTTTCCTAAAAGCCCAGGCAGGGCAGGGACTGGCAGCTCCCAGCTGGGACGGCAGCTCCTGTGCCTGTGATGGGGTGCAGGGACCTCCAGGCCCTGAACTGCCCCATCCCAGGGACATCCCGGGATCCCCTTGGGAGCAACTGCCCCATCCCAGGGACATC
>VWPU01017955.1:33571-46160 GCA_013398955.1 Callaeas wilsoni
CCGGGGACACCCCGGGCTCCTGGGGCGGCCGCTCGTGTGCCCGTGATGGGGTCCCGGGACCCCCATGCGCGGAACTGCCCCATCCCAGGGACATCCCGGGATCCCCTTGGGAGCAACTGCCCCATCCCGGGGACATCCCGGGATCCCCTTGGGAGCAGCAGCCCCATCCCGGGGACATCCCGGGATCCCCTTGGGAGCAGCAGCCCCCGAGCATCAATTGTGCAACGCGTCCTATTCCTCGCTTCCAGCTACTCCCACGATAATTACGCATTTCGCGTTTTCATTAACTCCCTAATACTTCCCCTAAATTACAGCGGTTAATTATTGATAACCCCCGGCTCCCTCCAGATCTGGCTTAAACTGGCGAAGAGCAGAGCAGGCTTTGTTATGCCCCACTTTAGCACAAACATTAGGAACTTTAATTAAATTTACAGTTAATTCTTATTGACCTTAAGAGAGCAGCGTGGGAATGCCAAGCAGTGCCTGCAGGTACAGGACACGGCAGTGGGGGAGCCTTGGAAGGAATTGGGATTTCCAGAGGAACTGTGTGCCCAGGAGGAGGGATAAAACCCTTTTACCTCTCTATTAAGCTGATACATTTTCGTTTTTAATTAATAAAACAACTGGCATTTGAGAGGCATCAGAGCTGGGATTTCCTGCGCGGAGACATTCATCACGTGAAAATGCTTCCTCGGTTAAGGTAACACACAATAAATTACAGCAGATAAAATGATGATAAAAATGCAGAAAGCTGCATTAAATAGTGATTAACAGCCACAGCAGGCAGGGAATCAAAGCAGACTTCAAAAACTGGGCCAAGATAACTTTCCAGAGTTAATTGCTTCATGATTCCTGATGATTTTTGGAGCAGAACTCCTCCCAGCACGGAGATCAGGGGATGCACTCTCAGCAGATAAATAAGCCTTCAGCCCAAAGCATCCCTGAGTTATCACCCACGGCAGCTCCAGAAGAAAATTAACTCTATCCCAGCCCAAACCAGGCGAGCAGGACAGGCTCTGCCTACAGTTCATAGCCCTGAAACGCCAGGCAGAAGCTTTCGCATGGATACAGGGCCAGCCTGTGCTGGGAGCGAGGCGGGAGAGCCAAAACCCCAGGTCAACCACAGCTGGAAGTGATGGGTGCTATGGGGCCAGGGTGATGGGTGCCAGGGGGTCAGGGTGACGGGTGCCCTGGGGCCAGGGTGACGAGAGCCATAGGGACAGGGTGACGGGTGCCATGGGGCCAGGGTGACGGGTGCTATGGGGTCAAGGCGATGGGTGCCATCAGATCAGGGTAATGGGTGCCACAGGCTCAGGGTGACGGGTGCTATGGGGTCAGGGTGATGGGTGCCATCAGATCAGGGTGATGGGTACTATGGGGTCAAGGCGATGGGTGCCATAGGGTCAGGGTGACGGGTGCCATGGGGCCAGGGTGATGGGTGCCACGGGGCCAGGGTGATGGGTGCCATGGGGCCAGGGTGATGGGTGCCATCAGGCCAGGGTGACGAGTGCCATAGGGTCAGGGTGACAGGTGCCATGGGGCCAGGGTGATGGGTACCACGGGGCCAGGGTGACGGGTGCCATGGGGTCAGGGCTTGCAGGTTCTATGTTATCACCAAAAAGGGGGGAAGAAAAACCCTTCTCCATCGCTATTTTTAAGAAATGAGCCCCGACAAAAGCACCCGGATAAAAGGAGTGAAAGGAAGGGGTTTCTGCCGGAGGGGGGACATGGTTGAGAGCTTTCTGCAGGGCAAAGAAAGTGACTCTTTCAAGGCACCGAGATGGGCCTGGGGACGCTGGGGACAAAACCAGCGCAGCTTCGCGCGGTGACGGCTCCGGCAGCCCCAGCCCGGGCAGGGGACACCCCGCGGCTCCAGGGGACACCCCCCCGCGGGGAGGGTGACGGGCAGCCGGGACGGGGCTCGGGCTGGGGGGACAGAACCGTTTTGTTCAAATGTAAAATAGTTTGGAACCGGGAGAGGGGGCCAAGGCTCGGGACAGATTTATCCTCTGGCGGCAGACACCCGGTACCACCCGGATCTGCATATGAATCGTCCCCCGGGCTTATCTCAGCCCGGGACAAGGCCGCCTTTGTGGCCCCACGGCAGCTCTCAAGTTGTCAAACTGGAACCAGTTCTGGAAACTCGGAGATAGCGGCCTCTTCCTTCCAGGCAGCTCGAATAGCAGCACCTTCGCTGGGGAAAAAGGTGGCAGAGGGCAGGGAGAGGGACGGGATGTCGGGAGGGGCAGATCCAGCCCCGCATCCCGGCCCTGCCGAGGATCTCCCGCTGCCGGGGGGAGCAGAGCCCTGTTCCCCCAGAAAGGGGCGGGCAGCCGTGCTGACCCCATCCCAGGCCTCTCCACGAGCTCTTCTTCCCGGGGGCATCACCGGGCATCTGTTGAATCAGCGCGGGGCACGGGCGGCTGAGCTGGGAAGGAAGGATGAGCTCCCCAAGCCACCCGGGACTAAATTAGCCCATGTTCCTTTTTACTCCTAATTACCGTGCCGTTCCCCCTGTCCTTCCCCAGCAGGTCCTGCCAGTGCCCCCCAGCCGGCAGAGCCCCCCCAGCGCTCCCCGTCCCCGAGCTGCCTCCATTATTTTTGATTCTTTCACCAATTCAAAAATGTGCAAATGAGGCCGCGGCTTCCCAATCAGGCCTGGCCGGGAGCTAATTGGCTTTAAGCAGGGAGACCTGAATATGCTAATGACGGCAGTAACAAGCCTGTGATGCGCCTGGAAGGGGAGCCAAGCCCTGGGCTCCACCACGGGCTGACTGAGACACGTCAATTAACAACCAGGCAGATAATTTATTAATGCTCCTTTGCACCCCTCTGCCCTTTGCTCCTAATTACAGTTTGATACATGGAGCAGCGAGGGGGTTTGGCGGGTCGTGCTCCCAGCTGGAGCATCCCCAGGGGCTCCTCCTGCCCCCCAGAAGCTCCTAATTCCCCCCGGCAGCCCCTCGCCCCATTGAGGCCCGCGGCTGGGGGGTCTCCAGCCCACACAAAGGACCCCAGAGCTCTCCCGCCGCCGGACCGCGGGGGACGGGGTCCCTGGGCTGCGATTCGGGTGGATAAAGAGGCTCAGAGGAGGAGGAAAATGCGGCGGATTGTGCCGCTGCTGGTCACTGGCGGGTCTGAGCCCCCAAACCCTCCCCGAGGGGCTGCCGAGCGGGGGGAGGCAGCACCGGGGTCTGGGGGGGCTCCGGGAAGGGCCGGGAGCCGCGGGGTTTGTGTTTGACGTGGCATCCAGATCTGGGAGATGGGGAGTGAAGGCAAGGGGAGAAGCTGGAGCCAACATTTGCATTTCTAATGGCGCGGCTGCTTTCAGCAGTCACCCGACACCCAGTTATTAACCCCCGCCAGAACCGGGGCTGGGAAACACGGCTGCTTTTCCCATCCATAAAGTCTCCCAGACCCCTTGGTATCCCAAGTTTCCTGGTAGGAAGGTGAGGGAAAGGCCGTGACCCACCCAAGCCCGCAGTCCCCACACCCACTCCAGCTTCCACGCCCCCCAACCCAGCATTTCCATCGCATTTCCATCGTATTTCCATCGCATTTCCATCGCATTTCCATCGTATTTCCATCGCATTTCCATCGCATTTCCGTGGCCACCCTGCCCATGCGGCTGGCCAGAGGCTGCAATCCCGGGCAGCTCCGGACGCTGCAGGGTGTTTTCCTTGCATGGTTATTCCAGCCGGGTCGTTAGGGTGAAAGGGCTCTGGTGGATGCCTGGGATTATGGAGAGCAGGAATCAGCCTTAATCAGGGCACAGCTCCTTCCCTGCGCTGGAGAAGAGGCTCTTTGGTCTCTTAATGGGGTTTGGAGATGGCCCCTCCTCACCCTTCTCCACTGTGGAGCAGCTACAATATATGGGGTCACCCCAAAAATGCCACCCGAACTCCCCACTGACACTGCCAGAGACCCCTCACAGCCAGCACCGCTGGGCCTCTCCCTGATGGGCCCCAAAAAGAGCACCCGGGGACTCCTCCCTGATGGGGCCCAAAAAGAGCACCCAGGCACTCCTCCTCCCTGATGGGGCCCAAAAAGAGCACCCAGGCACTCCTCCTCCCTGATGGGGCCCAAAAAGAGCACCCAGGGATTCCTCCTCCCTGATGGAGCTTGAATAACTGTGAGTAAAAAAGCAGCTGAAGCCACTGCTTGGGTGAAAAGAGGTGGGAAACAGAACAGCTCCATGAATCCCCAAAAACCCTTCAGAGCATGGGGGCTGGAACGTGCCCAGCTTGGTGGGACCCTGAATCCCCAAAAACCCTTCAGAAAACGGGGGCTGGAACGTGCCCAGCTTGGTTGGGACCCTGAATCCCCAAAAACCCTTCAGAAAACGGGGGCTGGAACGTGCCCAGCTTGGTTGGGACCCTGAATCCCCAAAAACCCTTCAGAAAACGGGGGCTGGAACGTGCCCAGCTTGGTTGGGACCCTGAATCCCCAAAAACCCTTCAGAAAACAGGGGCTGGAATATGCCCAGCTTGGTGGGACCCTGAATCCCCAAAAACCCTTCAGAACATGGGCGCTGGGGCTGGCTCGTGCCCAGCGTGGTGGGACCCCGGGCTGGGGCTGGCGCTCGGCGAGGACGGGGCTGCCAGGGGCACTCGCAGCTCTCCATCCCTCTGGAATGGAGCCCCTCAGCGCGGCAGCAATTAGGAATCTCCTCTCCGGGCCGGCTCCCCAGCGTCCCTTTGATTCCCGGCGCGGGCCGAGGGCACAGCCTGTGGCAGGTGTCTTGCCTGTGACCCGGGTCAATCGAGGGCTCTGATCTCCAAATGACCCTTCCCAGCAGTGCCTGTGTATCCCGCTCAAACAGCTTGCAGATGAAGGAGCAACAGACTGGAGATGATTTATTCAGGAATTAAAGGTTCAGTACCCCTTTTAAAGGCTGCGCCTCGGCACTGTCAGCCTTCATTGCACACAATTAAAGGGCTTGGCTGCCCCAGCCCCCGCTCCTGCCTTCCAGGGGAAGGAAATCAAACAAAACCAACCCCCCCGAACGCCCCCGCCAAGCCCCGAGGGGGGCAGTGCTGAAGGACTCGGGAACTCGGGGCAGGAGCGGCCCTGAGCTCCAGCCTGGGAAGCTGCTGCAGCTCCGTTCTCTGCTCGGGATGGGGGACGGAGTCCTGGGTTTGGTCCCCGCTCGCAGGAGGGGATGCTCGGGCTTGGAGTCCTCGTGGCTCCCGGTGCAAAGCCTGTTCCTGCAGCTGGAGCTCGGGGAGATGCCGCTGGAGCTGCACCGGAGAGGATTTATTTCTCCTCCTGTTTATCCCCCCTCCTCTTTATCCCTCTGGAGCAAACTCGACCCCTCCAGCAGCTCAGCACCGTCTGTGCAGTGAAGGCGCCGCAAACTCCACCCGAATTCCAAAGCTGCCCTCTCCCACCTGAGCGGGGAGATCGGGATAAATCCCAGTACGGTCGGGATGAATTCTTCCCTTCCAAGCTGTGAGAGCTGCGGTGGTTGGGGGGAGCGGCTCCCGCGGGCTCGAGCAGCAGGAATTCAATGAAAAGCTTCCTTCCTCTTAGGAAAGAAAGGGAAGAAATCCGCTGGCAGCAGCGCTGGGATAATCCCTTTCCAAGGCAGTAAATTTTCCTGCAGCTCCTCCGGAAAGTAATCCGGCGGATTATTGCACCTTTCAGCACAGGCAGCCTTTAAACACCCTCTCCCCTCCCCGTGGATCTGGTGCTTTATGACCTGACCTGCTGCCTGAGCAGGGGAAACACAAATTACCCTCCTCTGAACCTGCAATACAGACACTGGTGACAGATTTTATCCCCCTGGTAACTGGGATCCTTGGGAACGCCAATAAATAAGGAAAAATTGCTCTTAGAGCTGCTGGGGAGGAAAGGGGACCCCTGGCTATCCCAAGGGGGTTTTTTTAAAAATCAGGAAAAAAAAAAAAAATCCCTGAGACCACTCTGTCTAAAGGCCTTGTTTTCAATTACAGTTTAAAAAATTTACACTCATTAGTTCTCACTAAATTATGCCCTCACAGCAACGGGCTGGTCCTACCTGGTTTCCCACCTTGGTGGAGGAGAGCACAGGAAAGGCCTAAAAAGGTCACAAGAATCATTGGGGTTTTCAGGTTTAAATTCACGTGGACAGCAGAAATAGGAATTCTTCCACTTCCTGATGCTTGGCTGAGCAGAAGGAAAAGGAAGGGACCCTTTCCACTACCCCAGGTTCCTCCAGCCTGGCCTTGGACACTTCCAGGGATCCAGGGGCAGCCACAGCTTCTCTAGGCACCCTGTGCCAGGGCCTCACCACCCTCCCAGGGAAGGATTTATTCCCAATATCCACCTACCCCTGCCTGTCCCCGTGGAGCCATTCCCCCTTGTGCTGTCACCACCATTCCAAGTGCATCCATCCCCTCGCTGCCCCGTCCCAGGGGACGCTGGCTGCGCGCAGTCCCAGCCCACGGGCCGTGCTCCCTGAGCCACAAGCTCTCAACTAATTAGCCCAGCCTAATTAAGCAGGGCACAGCGCAGGTGGCAGGACCCGCATCCCCCCTTGCCCCGATCCCGGGGTGCGGGCGAGGGGCACCCCCAGGATTCCTGCCCACGCTGCCCACGCTGCCATCCCGGTGCCATCCCGGTGCCAGCGCCGCCGCAGGTGCGGGAGCAGCGGGAGCCCGGGAGGGAGGAAAAGGAAGGAAGGAAGGAGGAATCCACACATGTCTGCCAGAGCCAGCCCCTCCCGCTGCCGGCCAATTGACAGCTGCCCTGATTTGATCAGCAGCTGCTGACGAGGCATCAGACAAGTCCCCAGAGCCATGAATAATTTCAGGGTACTTGTGTTTATTTGATCTCAGTATGGGGCGGCCCCGCCGCCAAGCCCGGACCCTCGCAGAGCCCCGGGGAAGGGGCTGCCGGGCTCTCCAGATGGTCGCTCCAAGGCCACCGTGGGCAGGGCTGGCTGTCCCCTGGCTGTCCCCTGGCTGTCCCCTGCTGGGAGCTCTTCCTCCCCTCCTCACCTTCCTCGCACACAGCCAGGGGCAGGAGGAAGGGACTCCCCAACAACTTTCAGGGAATAGGAAAGATCCCCCCAGCCTCATGATTCCTGACATGACCCATTCCAGCATTTTCAAGTCATTTATCCAGCATGTCCTCTTTCAAAAGGACAAAGATGAGCACTTTGTGCTTTCTGGGCTCAGATGCCACCAGGGCCACCAGGTCCCGCTGGCATCACCAAGGTTCAGATGCTGGAAATGAATAATTAATCACGGTCGGATCTGATGCTAAGAAACCAAAGATGTGAGGGGTGAGCCCATCCCCTGCCCCCAGAGCAGCACCTCCCCCATCTCCAGGAGCTGATCCATGCCTACCCGTCATGGAACCTTCTGCAAAAACACTCCCAGTGTGGCTCTGCCCTGCTGAACAAGCACCAAGCCCTGCTTGAAATCCTGCGGGAAACTTCAGCTTCAAACCGACCACGAGCTGTTCCGAAGCGCCTCCAAAACCGCCTCCTTTCTGCCTCAGCGAGCATAAATCAGTCCTGCAGCCGGGGCTGAGGTTGGCAGCAGAGCCGTGGGCATCCATCAGCACCAGTTCCAGGGACAGTTTTAAGCTCTCTTGGCCAGATCTACAAAGGAATTTTGGGAACACCGAGGCTGCCGGTGGCTCTGCACCTCAATCCCTCCGTGTAGGGGATGCCCCTCACCACCACTCCCCCGGAGAACTGAGCCGGTGCCTCACTCTGCCCTGGCTGCCCCTCCCTCCATTCCATCCTGCCAGGAGCATCCCCTGTTTGGGGACACTCTGTGCCCCCCGGCCCCAAACCCCCGCGGCGCTGGGCACCCAGCAATGGGGTCTGAGCAGGAGGTGCCCTGGGGGACAGGAGTGGGGACAGAGCCAGCAGTGCCCTCGCCACATGGTGCTGGACCAGCCCAGCTCTGTGTGGCCATCAGCAGCTCCAGGGACATCCCAAACCGATGCTGGAACTGTGGGATTTGGCCCGAGGGAGGGAACGCTCCATCTTGGAGCAATTACCTGAGTTCAGACAAACCCCCGTGGGTGCCTGGGCCGGGTTCCAGGGCTGGCAGATGAGTGGCATCATCTGCAGCCCCTCTCTTGGCCGGGCACAAGGACCCTCGTGGGGCTGCAGGGGTCCAGGGAAGGGAGCAGATGTCCCACAGACCCCGGTGGGCACTCAGGTGTGGGACAGGGCAGGACAGGAGGAGGACGGGGCACAGCGATGCCGCAGCTGCACGTGGGCAGGAGGGGCTGAAATGTGCTGAGGCAGCAGTGGCAGAGCCCTGGTCCCCAGGCTCGGAGGATCCAGGCGTTCCCATTTTCCCAGTGTTGCTGGAGTGCCCTTGCCAGCTCGGGCAGGTGACAGAGGGGCTGCTGCTGCTGGCCCTGGCAGGAACCCGATGGCCTGGAAGTGGCAGCAGCTCTGCAGAGCTCCAGCTTGGCCCCAGGTTAATCCATCCAAAGGTGACAGTTACCCCTGAGCCCTGCACAGTCACCTGCAAGGACACAGGGATGGAGCCAGGAGTGCCCAGTCCTCCTCAGTGCCACCTTTCCAGGCTGAGCGGGGCAAGGAGCCACAACTGCATCTCAAAGGAGAGAGGTTTTGTTGTGAGAACAAACCATCCCCTTGTGCCCCCCTCCCCAGCATCCATCAGCCAAACCCCTGCCTCCTCAGAGCCTCCTCAGATCCTCCTCAGAGCCCCCTCAGAGCCCCCTCAGATCCTCCTCAGAGCCCCCTCAGATCCTCCTCAGATCCTCCTCAGAGCCCCCTCAGATCCTCCTCAGAGCCTTTGGGGGCTCACAGGGAAAATTTCACCCTAAAGCCCCTGTCCTGGCCACCATCTCCACACTCGGCTGCTGTGTCCCCCCAGAGCAGGATCTGGCTCTCCACAGACACATCCCACGCGTGTCCCAGCTCGGGATGGCTCCGGGCAGGAGGAGCTCATCTGTCCCCCCTCCTCCAAAACCCCAGAACTGGGTTTTTTTGGTGTTTGTCTCGGGTCCGATGCTGTCATGCTGCTCTTCTTGGGATGGAAAAGAAAATGCGTCCAGTTTTCCAGAGAAACAACAAAGATTTCCCCATCTGTGTCAAATTTGTAATCCAGCCTGAGGGAAGATGGGAAACAAATTTAGCTCTTTTTTTTTTTTTTTTTACTATCAGAAAAAGCCTCGTTTCCTGGCGAGGAGCTTCGCCCGCAGCATGGCAGGGATGGGAGCCACCATTCCCAAACTTCTCCGTGCCATCCTGATGCCTTAGGATTTTAGCTTTTATATTTTCATATATTTGTAATCGTGCAATTCTTTAGTGTGTAACTCTGAGCTCCATACAGAGTGTGAGCAACTGCTTTTCCCATTTTGGTCAGACACAACAATTCCTCTCCAGGCCTGAGAATCAAGGACACCTCCCTGGCTCAGGCCCTGAGAAATGGGAACAAAAGTGAGTTGGGGGGAGCAAACGAAGAGAATGGGACTGCACTGCCTGAAGCTGGAATTGGACAATTAACCTCTGATATGCAAATGGACAGAACTTCTATCTGTCCCAAAAACGTGTGGCTGTGTCCATCCTGGGTGCAGTCTCTGTGAGACTCCTGCACTGCCCAAGGTGCGCCCTGGGAAGGCCTTTCCATAAATCCCTGCCCTTTATCCTTTCCCTCTGCCCAGCCTCTGCTCCAGGGCAGCCTCTCCAAGGCATCAATCCCATCCCATCCCATCCAGCGGCAGGAGGCAGGAGAAGGGACCTGGGAGAGGAGCCCCGAAACGGAGCCGCTGCCGAATGGTTCCGTTCCCCACCCACCTGCTCAGCCACTGCCGGGGCGTGCAGGGTTCCCTGCCCAGCCTGCAGCCCCTCACACGGGACCCCACAACCGCTGCCTCCACAGCTAGGGGAGAAGCCTCAGAAATCCAGCCGAGCCCGGCCAGCGAGGCTTGGGAATGCTGGGGATGCTGCTGGGAGCCCCCTCCCCATCGCGCTGCGCTCAGCTGGCGCCCAGGCGAAGGAAATCCCCCGCCGAGGAGGGAGCCGGGGGTGGATTACGCACTTTCCTGCAAAAAAAAAAAGGAAAGCTGATCCTCCAGCCATAGAAAAAGGGGCTGTGAGGATGTTGGGAAGGCTCAGGAATGTCCCAGGAGAGGCTGGACGGGGCTTGGAGCAACCTGGGACAGTGGAAGGTGTCCCTGCCCATGGCGGGGGGTGGCACTGGGTGGGCTTTAAGGTCCCTTCCAACCCAAACCACTCTGGAATTCCATGATATCCATTTTCTCCAGCTTCCCGAGCCATGGGCAGCTCCCAGAGCTCTGGGTGAGCCCCAGGTGATGGAGATGGGGGTTTCCCCCCATCCTGCCACTGCTCCCTCCCTCCCTCCAGCAGGAACAACTGGGAATTCTCTAACAAAATACTTTTTTCACTGGAAAAGCTGCAGTTTGTGGCAACTGGAGCTATTTGTGGGAAAGAACTGGATTTTGCTTATTTTTAGCCTGGTTTCCTAAGGAAGTGTGGCTTGAGCTCTGTCTGGCTGTCTGTCCAGCTGTCTGCCCCTCTTCCCGAGCCCTGCCGGATCCCACCGGCCCATTCCAGCTGGATTTGATGAGGGACGAGGATCAAAAATAGGAATTTTTGCACATTTCCACGGAAAGCTGCAGCTGAGTGGTGGCCAGGGCCCCGACCATTGCCCACTGCTCAGGGGGAGGCAACTCCAGCACAGCCCAGAGCCAGCGGCCCCAGTCACACCAGTCCAGTCCGCACCAGTCCCACCAGTTGGCCTCCAGGCTCCCCAGTCCCCACTCAGCACCAGGTGTGTGTGCAGAAAGCATTGTGCAGCGAAGAGAAATGCGCCCTTGGCACCCAAATCTGCTCTGGAGAAGGCGCACAGACCTCGAGGCCCTTCCCAAAACTCCCTTTGGGGTGTCCCTGTCCCCCAGCCCAGGCAGAGCCTGTTCCCAAGCGGGAGAATCCTCCCTGGAGCTGGACTCTGGCCAGGCCTCGGGCAGCAGGTATCCATCCCAAATCCTGACCCACATCCCAGGGAAGCGCCAGTCTCCAGGGACTCTGCTGGTTTGTCCCCACTCTGCCTTTTCCCTAGGGGAGACAACGAGGAAGTGTCCCAGCACATCCCAGCCTCATGCCGTGAGCTCTTCCCCGTGAGGAAAACAGCCCGGAGTCAGGCAAATCCGTGTTCCCATGGGCTCCTCACTCCCCTGAGCCCAGCACAGGACCACGGACACTCCCTTCCCTACTTCTACAGCACTGGGAGCAGTTTGGTGAACCAAAACTCCACCAATTCCAGCAGCCAGGAGCCGAATCCACTCCCCATCTCCCACAGCACCTCCACCCTTAACCCAACGCTTCAGCCCTGGCGCTGATGGATGAGCAGAGCGATGATGGATGGAGCCTGACCCGAGGGAACATCGATCCCAGCAGCCCTGGGCAGCCAGCTTGGGCAGCAGAGCCTGAGGAACCGGGGAGCCGAGGCCACGGCAGGGCTGGAGCCAGCCTGACGGGCTGCAGCGGGAGCATTCCCTCCTGGAAAGGGCTGCCCGGGCAGCGGTGGAGTCCCCAGTCCCAGAGGGATTTAAAAGCCCTCTGGATGTGGCACTTGGGGACATGGGTGGCGGTCCTGGCAGTGCTGGGGAGTGGTTGCACTCGGTGATCTCAGAGGGCTTTTCCCAGCTCAGTGATTCCGAGTGATTTAAAGGACTGGAAAGGCCAAGGCTGCTGCAGCAGCTTCGGGATGAGCCTCTGGTGAGGAAAGGCCCCGGACAGCACAGCCATGGATTCAGGAACAGCAGCACAGTTTGGGTGTCTGGTAACATCCAGCCTAAAAACATCCCCAGGCAGCACCCACGGAGAGCAACAGCTCCCTGGGGCTGCCCCTGCATCCCTGGCAGTGCCCAGGGCCAGGCTGGACGGGGCTGGGAGCACTCTGGGACAGTGGGAGCTGTCCCTGCCATGGCAGGGGTGGGACTGGATGGGCTTTAAGGCCCCTTCCAACCCCAACCATTCCATGCTTCCATGATTCCATGGTCCCAGAGCCAACCCCACTCTGGCCAGGAACAAAGCCATGACCCCACGCTCCTGTGGGATCGCCCACTCCACAGGGAGCAGTGCCCAAACAGGACCCTCGTGTGCTCTGTGTCCCTGGGATGTGAGAGGGAGGGATCTTCCCAAGCCCAGGGCCCCGGCAGCTGCTGCAGGACCACAATTTTCCCTTTTTTCCCCTTTTTGAATGCAAGGGAGGGAAAATCCGGGGCTGCTTGGAGCTCCGGGAGCGGCAGGAGGCCAGGAGGCGTTCCTGCCACGGCGCCACGCCGGCACCTCCGGCTGCCCGGGAAAGGCCGGGAGGACACTGGGAGCTTGTTCCCTGCTGGACCCCTGCAGGGTGGGATGTTCGGGGCTGACAGGAGCATTTCCCAAAGCCTCCCTCCGCTGGTGGCGGCCAGCAGAGCCCCCCCCAGCGTGGGACATCTCCCGCCAGTGTCCCCGTCCTCATCCCTGGGGATGGGGACAAGGCACCTGCTGGGATCATCCCCCAGCTCTGGGCCTGCACTGGGCTCTGCTTCCCCCATTCCGGCGCTGGTGGCAGCGAGGGGAAGGGAGGATGGAAAGTGGGGAGCT
>VWPU01017956.1:0-150734 GCA_013398955.1 Callaeas wilsoni
GGGGCGGGGGACGGGCGGGGGGGAACACGGAGCGCCGCTGTCCCGCAGGTGGCACCGGGGCCGGAGCCGGGGGACGCGCGGGGCGTCCCGCGGGCCTCAGGCCACTCGTGCCCCGTGCGGGGCGCGGGTCCCGCAGCCGGGAGGGACCTGCCGGAGGACCGGGAGGTGCCGCCGGGACACCGAGCCCCGGCGCGGGTGACGAGGGCTGCGGTCCCGCCGGAGACACCGGGCCCTGTCCCACGGATGGCACCAGGCCCATGTCCCACAGGTGACGCAGGGCCCGCGTCCCCTGCGTGGCCCTGGGCCTGTGTCCCATCGCTGCCGCGGGTCCCTGTCCCACGGGCCGCACCAGGCTTGTGTCCCAGGGGTGACACGGGCTCCATCCGTGGGTGGCAGCAGGGCCCTGCCCCACGGGGGACACCGGGGCTGTGGCAGGGCCGGCACTGCTGGCCCGGGGCTGTGCTGTGGTCCCCAAGGAACGCAACACACAGGACCCACCAGCGGCTCCCTCGGTCCCCTGCGAGCCACGCGCTGCTCACCTCCGGGTCATCCCAGCGTCGTTTTCTTCTCCCAGACACAAAAACTCTTCCAATGGCTTCTTCTGTCCACTGATGTGGGGGCCAGCCATGGAGCTCTTGCTTTTTAAAATTGTCTTTTAGTTTTTATCCCAGTCACAAGACACGTTTAATTCAAATAAAAGACTCAATTCCCTGTCCCACGGGCCAAAAAGCAGGTGAGCTCCTTCACTTCTCACTGATGGTCCTCCTGTGCAATAAGAGTCGCTGTTTCCGTTTGGGACAGCAGAGCTGGGGAGAGGATCCTGGAATCGTGGAATGGTTTGTGTGGGAAGACACCTCAAAGCCCATCTTGTTCCACCCCCTGCCATGGGCAGGGACGCCTTCCGCTATCCCAGGCTGTCCAACCTGGCCTTGGACAATTCCAGGGATGGGGCAGCCACAGCTGCTCTTGGCACCCTGTGCTAGGGCCTTGCCAAACTCTGAGTAAAGAATTTCCTCCTAACATCTAATCTAAATCTCTCCCAGGTTTAAGTGGTTCTCCCTCTTGTTCTGTCACTATCTGCCTGTGTAGAAAGTTACCCTCCCTCTTTTTTCCTAGGCCCCTTTCAGGACTGGAAGGATGTTTAAGATGCTCTGAATATCCTGTCAGAGGTGGCCATCCTGATCCCGCACAGAGCGGCTGCAGTCACTGTCCCCACACAGACACTGTCCTTGCTCTCCTTCCCCAGGGAAGGTGAAACAACCAGGTTGTTTTTCCCAGTTATCCAGGCAAGTCCAGACTATGACCTTATTCTGCAGCTGACAAAGTGTTTAAAAGCACTGAGTAGATGAGCTGCTCACCCAGCACAACGGGACTGAGGGGAAACACCTGGCAAAGAGAGACTTTCCTAAATCTGTTGAGACACACAAGAATCCAAAAGAGGCAGAAAGTAGCAACTAATCCTCTTGTCTCCCTAAGCTCCCAAACGTTTCCCAAACATCCTGGCAACAAAGGATTTCTGTTGTTCCACACATGTACGGATATGAACTGCTGGATTTGGGAACGGGAGATTTTTAACTGAACAAAGACTGCAAGAGAGGAACATGTGGCTCCTTTCTGGATGTGGTTTGGATGGATTGATTTTTGAAAGTGTTTTTGGTTTTATTTTTTCAGATCTAGGAGGTGTTTCTGGTAATTCCCCTTCTTGGTACCATCAGAATTTTCGAAACCCTTCCATTCTTTAAGGCTGAGTAAAACCATCTGGGCCAGGAGAGCAGGTCCCAGATGAGAACAGCTCAGAACATGACATGGGGGGTGGCAGGACCCCCAAACGCTGATGGATGGACCAGAAATGCAGCCAGAGCAACACAAGGGGCATTTGGGCACCTCTCCTCTGTCTCATTTCCTCCTCCACAGAGTGTTCTGGTCCAGCATTCCTGATCCACGGAACTGCTCCATGACTGCCCAGCTGGAGGGAAGGACACAAGGCTGGAGAGGCATTTGCTGTGTGGGTCCAGGGAAAGGACTGAGTCCCCTCCCGTCCCTGCTCACCCAGGAACATCTCCCGGAGGTTCTACAGCAGCTGGACCCAAACTAACTGAGAAATCTGGTGCTCCAAAAACACGGATTTCAAAAAGCAGATTGGCAAAAGCAGGGAAAGTTTTCTTTTCTGTGTTAATAGAATTTTAACTCCTCTGAGCTCCTCTTTGGAGGATCAGGAATACAGGGATCCCTGCCTTAGAAAAACCCTGTTCTGCTCCAATAAAAATACAACGCAGCTCCTGCTCGTGGACCAGCTCTCACTCACACAAAGTCACAGACTTGGACAGAAGGACAGAAAATAAGATGTTGCAGCAACAAAGTTAATGGTGAACAACAGAACGAGTGCAAACCTCAGTAAGATGTAGGTGTTCCTAAACAACCCCTGGTGTTCACCACACGGCTGCGATTCAGCCCTGGAATGACAGATAAATCCAACTTCATCACTGCTTTGCCTTTCTCCAGGGGCACCTCGCGCTCAGCCTGCCCTGAACGAAGCCCGGGTTCAGCTCTAGGCAGAGCCCAGCTCCATCACCCGGTTCCACACCGAGAGGCTGCAGTGGGACAGGAAGAACAGCTCGGCTCCCACTGCGGGGCAGGAGCTCAGTGACCGAGAGCTGAACTACGAGACACAGGAATTAATGTCCAGGATTAAAAGAACCATGGGAGAACATAGCGGGAAGCAACTAGGAAGGCGTTCATCTCAGTGTTCCTTGTACAGCCAAACTCAGCTCTCAAAAATTACTGGATCAGGTTGGGCAAAAACGAGTGGTAAAAGGTTCAATCCACGATGACTACATGCAGCAGGAGGAATTCCCACACAGCCGTGAGCCGTCCCGGGAAGCTTTTCCTCTGGGTCTGGAAGTTTAAGAGACTGTAGTAATTAATTTCTCTGCTGAGCAACAACAGCTGCAGCCACAGGGTGGGGACCTGCTATAGAAAGCAGGGAAAAATGAAAATAAAACTAACCTGCTCCATACCCAAGAGCTTCTTGAATCTCCTGTCACTGTAGGATGGAAGGTGAGGATGAGCAGCAACAGCTTCTCTGGGCAACCTGTGCCAGGGCCTCAGCAGGAAGGATTTCTCCCCACTATCCCATCCATCCCTGCCCTCTGGCAGGGGGAAGCCATTCTGTGTCCTGTCCCTCCAGCCCTTGTCCCCCGTCCCTCTCCAGCTCTCCTGGAGCCCCTTCAGGCCCTGCAAGGGGCTTTGAGGTTTCCCTGGAGCCTTCCCTTCTCCAGGTGAACACCCCCAGCTGTCCCAGCCCGGCTCCAGAGCAGAGGGGCTCCAGCCCTGGGAGCAGCTGCGAGGCCTCCTCAGGACTCACTCCAGCAGCTCCAGGTCCTTACACCCAGGTCACACCTCCCACCTCACCCAAAATTCCTGCCAGGACCTTGCAGCCCACTTGGAAAGCTGTGGTAGATATACAGGTGACACGTGGAACCCCAGGTAGCACAGGACAGACAACAGCTCCGTGCACCCCAAGCAGCCCTTAAATCTTTCCCAACCTCTGTCACTTGCCCAGCTCCTGAAGGACAAATCTCACTCCTGACCCAAAGCACCTGGGGCTAAGCCTGCTTTTAAAAGTAATTTATTTGTATTTTCCACATCCTTTCATGAATTGCAAATATATTAACAGAAAAGACTTCTTTTCCCCCTAGGACTGTACAATTTTTGAAACAAAACAAAACAACAACTAAAAAAAAAAAACAAAAAAAAAACCAAAAAAAAACCAAAAAGAAATTACATTGTTTCGATGCAGATCACACCACACCCACACTTTGCATTCTTCCATAGTTTTGTTGTAAGAAAACGGCGGTTCCCTAATTCTCTTCAGTGAACACTTGCTCTCACCTGCCTGCCACTGTCTCCATGCTTGGCCTCTTCCTCTCTGTCCCTCTTCAAAGAGCCAAATTTTAGTCCTTCAATACTAATTTTGTGTTTCTCCTTAGAATGTAAAATAACAGCATGGGCTAAATGTGACCCTGCATTCTTGGGAAAAAACAAAATACCTTTAAGGTAGGATGAACATATAAAGCCAGGAATGCTTTCACATATTAAATCTTCCAGATAGCACAAACATCCTTTGAACATTCCAGCTGAATTAAGAGCTTTTTCCAAGGGGCTGGAAGTTTTACTGCAGTTTTCAGGGAACAAAGAAAAAGGAAAAAAGCCCCCGCAATTCCTCGATCTCTGGTCCCCACATGAACATTTGTTATGGAAAAGTAAATAGCACCTGCTTTCTCCTGCTTTTTGTTTAGAAAATATGCTGGGAACCAAAAGGAAGCAAATTAACACAGCAATTAGTGGCATTCCACGAGTGCTGCCTGCAGACCTTACAGGAGGTGCTGCTCAGACTCCTCCCGGTGAGGGACGTGCTGGGAAGCTGCCACAAGCTGGAGCTGGGTGGGAAAACCACAGCAGGAGAGACACAGGAACCTCAGGAGCAGGGCCTGGAAGCTCTGCCCCGGGTGCAGACCAGCTCCAGGGAAGCCTGAGCCCTTCCCCGGGGAAGGCTCTCCAGGCAGGGGAAGCCCCCAGAGCTCTCTCGGCACAGGGAGATCCCCCGATCCAGCCCAGCCGTGCCACCATCTCCCCGTCAGTCCACCAGCCCTCCAGACACGGCTGATCAAAGCGCAGGGCAGAGGCACAAAGCTCATTTAATCTCTTCTAATTCCTCAGATTTTAGAGGGTTTTTTTCACCCTATGAGAGGAATTGAACGCTATTTTTCACTGCCCAGACTCCTACTTCAAAAAAACCCACTGAACCACAGAATTCGACTTTTGCTCAGAACTTGGGCATGATTTTTCAAAGGATAAAGGTGTCCATGTGGCTCTTGACCAGAGAGAAGCTGGGACAGAAGAGGTGCCAAGTCAACAAGGACAGAATTCAAAAGAAATTGAAGTGTAAAGGAAACTAAGAGACACCTAAAACCCAATAGATTTTGAAAAAAGAAAAAAAACCATTAAGACTGATAACAACAAATACGTTGCTATGGAATTTGTATCATTCCCAATTTATTAGGCGTAAATTGCTCTTTAAAACTGCTTGTATCATACACTTTCTTTATCATCACTGCACAAAGGGCACCAATTGCTGCTGCAGAATGCTACAGAGAGCAGTTTGGACTCACTAACGTGGCACAGCTTTCTCCTCTCAGAAACAGACCCTGGAGGAAAGGAAAGTGTTCCTAGAATGGGAAACTGAAATAACAGCTTTAAAAAATAAGGAAAAAAGACAGATAATTGCACGTTTTTGCATTCTGCTTGGACCACACTTTACAGAATAGTTTTCAAAGTGATCACAGACCTGAGGAGATTCTGATCTGAGACAATTATTTGATGTGTTTGACCAAGGTTCTGATTGTATTAAGGCTTCCAGTCTTCCCACTCTAACAGGATTAAGGGTTTGATGTTTCACATTACACTTGTATCTACATTTCTCTCTTGATTTTTCCCTTTATTCATTTTTATTCTTCAAAGGGGAAGAACAAGTCAAGGGGTGCATGAAAAAAGAAGCAAGGTGGTGCTGACTGAAATACAAAGTAAACACTGACCTTTCCAAAACCGGGTGAATAAATTAACTCATGGTTAGGACATGAAAGCATTTGATGAAAGCTCTGATCCTGCGATGTGATTCTCCTGCAGCTGCCCTCCAGGCAGGGCCGGGGGTGTTTCACGTGGCCTGACACACGCCCAGTCCTGGTTGCTCACTGGAGACACTGCAGCTTTAAGGTCATTGACACTCCCTGGCATTTAAGTTACACTACAATATGCAAAAGTCTTGAACGGCCTGTTTGTCAACACTGTCCTTGAAGAACTCGGAAATGAGGTTCAGCATTCTGCTTATCAAGAAAGACCCAAACTAAGACACATTTCTGGAAAAAGAACAAGACACCTCGTCATTAGTACTATCCCCACATCTACTGGTTTCCATTCAGCAAACCACAAGTCTGTCTTCCATGATATTTTTTTCCAGCAAGGGGGAGTCCAAACCCAGCATTTTCTCCTCAGTCACTTCCATAAGTGTGTAAGAGCTAACTAGTCAGACTCAGCAGCAGCTGGATATTGCACTGCCATGAACTCTGGTACAGTTCAGGTCTGAGGTGCACTCGTGGTGTCAGTGGAGAACAACGACAGTGCTGGCTCAGAGACGTGGAACCCAGGATGCCAAGGAAGGGGAGAACACGACAGTACCAGTCACACACATTCAAGCTCAGACACTGGCTCTTGGAGGTTAAAATTCATCGCTTTCCACGGCGTGGAGCTGCGTGTCGTCCGCGTCCGTCATGCTGCTCTCCTGGGACTCGTCTGTGCCCACTGCGGAGGCAAAGAGACCTCGGGGTCAGGGGGCTGTCCCTCTGCAAGGCTTCCCCCAGCACCCAGCCCAGCCCACCAAAAGCAGGGCAGCCAAAGCACTAAAAAAAATTCCACTTCCCCTCCAAATTACCTTCCATTGCTTTAGTTTGTTCCATGTACTCTGGGAGGGTCACACTCAGCTGAGGCTGTGGAACTCTTCCACACTCTCTGCACAGCCAGGGAAGCTGAACTGTGACACACAGTCCAACACTTACTTTGTTTATATTTATTGGACAGATTAAGCTGTTGTTTTTTCCTTTTTTCTTGTTTGGTTGGGCTTTGGGGGTTTTTTTCTGTACTGCTCAGCAGTTCCAGTCTCTGTCTCCATCTCCTGGTCAGAACAGGCTCAGCCCACGTAGCCGGGGCTCAAAACGACCCCAATTCCAACAGCAGGGAGGGAATAATTCTGGATACTTCCAGAAGTGCAGTGCAGGGTAAAGTTCCCGTATTAAAAAGCACACAGGACCAATAAAAATCAACATGATATACAGTTGTCACCTTTCCCTACTTCTTCAGCTGAGAATTTGGAATTGCAGGACACAGCATTTGTCTATTAATAAGAATCCAAATCCTGCTATATTTTCTTCTTTGCAGGAAGAGAATTAAATTGCTTATTAGCATTTATTTTCTATCTCCATTTCAGCCTGCAGATAGGTCAATATTTATGACTGCCCATGCTTTACGGAATTTAAGTTCATAATCAAAAGTTGAGAGAAGAAAAACCTGGGCTGTTCCTTTCTGTGGATTATTCTCCATAGTGTTTTATTTTCTCTCGATCCAAATCAAACTGCTCCCATGACCTTCATCAAACGCCACCTTTTATTTTTAGTACACCAAGTATTTTTACCCAACATCCAGTGTAACTTCCGACAAAGCATCTACAGACAACTTCAGTTGCCATTCATTTACTCTGGAATTATTTGATGCTTTATGAAGGAATACTTGCAGCCCTGGGAATGTCTTGCTCTCCTGGGATACTCTTACAGCCACCCATGATTTGTATAAACTTAGAATTACCATTATCTCTGTCCTACTTCATCTAACGAAATTTCACAACCCTTCATCCCGTGCTTTCTGTAGGAAAAATGAATGAATTCTGAACGAAGAGCCTCCAGAGTTCTCACTCACTGAGCAGAATGTTTCACTTACTAAAGCCGGCACTCCTGCCACAGCTGAGTGGCAAAGCTGCGGACCTGCCAGGGCTGGGAGCACGCACCTGACTCGTAGGGGTAGCATTCGCTGATCTGCTCCTCGCGGGTGATGGGCTCCTCGTCGTCGGGGAGGTAACGCTTGTCAATGGCCTCCTTGATCTGGTTGTTGGCTCCTTTGGGATCCAGGTCCATTGCCCAGGAGAAATTCATTAGGGCCAGATGTGTCTGACCCAGCTTTTTATAAACCTAACAATAAAAAAGCAGGAAAGGCTACGTTTAACATGAAGCTGCCTGAAGGTTTGGGCAATGAATGTTCCAAGGCACAGTTCAGTGATGTCTTATGGAAAGCAACAGAGGGTGGAGAGGAAAAATTTATTATTATGTGAGCCCCAAGGGAAATAACAAGTATGTACAGAAAGAGCAAGTGTTTCTATTTAAAAATAATAAAAAAATTAAACTAGCAGCTAAGAGATTCTTTATTATTAAGGGCAGATGAGGAAGTTATTTATCTGTGTTAAGCATTTAAACAGTGAAAATACTTTAGTCTGTCAAGACATGGCCACTCTCATGTCAGTTTAGAGGTCCAGCTACTCCTGGATAAACACCAGTGAATACATTTCAGCACAAATCCTTTCACCTCTCTCCAGTTTAAACAAAATAAAGAAATCTTGCTGATAGAGAGTTCTCTAGCACTATGTCAGAGGGAAGTTTGTCTTGGTGCTTCCAAGTGACCAGACACTCCCCAGGAGAAAGTTGCAGAAGTTATTTAGAGCTTGTCAGCAGACGAGGTGGTGGGAAGGAGGATTTCCGTCACCAGATCACTTCTCTCTGGCATTTCACGCAAGAAAGGTTGGAATGTAGCTGCTTCTTATTCAGTATTTCTGACACAATGCATGAGAGTGTGATTCAATATTTTAATAGTTACATGTGCAAATAAACCACCTCTGCTGACTGAGGGATGGACTATCACCTCCAGCTCTCTAACTGTCCTTTGCATTTAAAAGCTGGCACATAATACAGCTGTGAGCATTAAGCCTTATTTAAAGCTTTGGGAATTTTTAGAATACTGCTCCAAGTGGAAGCAGCTTAGTGACAGACATCAAACTTTCCTCATTAAGCGCAAAGGAAACCAAAGAATGTACAATCACAGTGAAGTTTTACCTACCTTTCCTATTAAAAAGTAAACAAGAGACTCTTTGGGAACAATCTGTTTCAGTTCTTCAAGTTCTTGTAAAGCCGACTGAAAGGTTGGAAAGAGTGTTTACATTAGGCATTTGAAACCAAAAGCTTTTAGTTCTACTTTACTTTTAAACTAATTGTTGATGCTGGAGCTGTTTATTCTGCCATGACGGTCACCTGGCATCATTAAGAAATTCAACCAAAAAATATTTAGCATGCAGCTAGAAATAAAAAAAAGTTAAAGTTTTCCCTTTCAATGTGCACACACGTTTCTGAGGTAAGTTTCAAAACAGAATTGGTTTGTCTTTTGGAGCCAAAAAATACTGGCCAGGGAAAAAGTCACTGGATAAACACTGTGGGAAGATCTTCTCTTATTCTAAACAGGGTTCAGGTCAGCAGAAGATCAGCCCAAAACTGCTTCATTCTGACTTTTCACTCCACAACACAACCTTGGAAACAGCTGGTTCCTATTGCTGTAATTGGATATGGTGCAGTTGGCTGAGTTTTTATAGTAATTTAGTATAAACTCATGATAGTGGGTCGGACTAAAACAATAATAATTTAAAAAGCAACACCTGTTGGCCTCAGATTTTATTACAATCAAAACATTGAACACAGTCCCCTGGTGAGGGTGGCACTTGCCAAAGCAAATGATTCCCATGTCCCAGGCTCTTCTGCAAGCCCTGGGGCTCCCCAGGGTGACCTGTAAACATCTGGCTCCCAAGGCATCCCCATTTCCAGCTACAGGAATTTCAAGGCTGCCACGAGCACCAAGACTGACCTTGTACTTCTCATTAGCAAATAACACCGAGGCTCTATGGAATTTGCATAGTGGGTTCTTGGGGTCGATGTTGATCGCTTTGTTCAAAGTGTCCAAAGCCTTCTCAGATTTTTTCAGTGCATGTTGGACCTGGCGCACAAAGAGAGAACAATTCCAAAAAGGGGAAAAATAACAGCTCATCTGCCAGGCAAAACAAACCCTTTTGACCACGTTTACTTACAATCTGCTCCTTTAGAAAAGTATTTGCCAAATTCAAGTCTGAACAAGCTTCCTCACAGTCAGAAAACTCCTCCTCACCTCGTCTCCACCCCAAACCCTTCTCCCCAGCCAAGTTAAATGCCATGTACTTACTACTCCAATGTGGCACAGCAGGACTGAGCTCTGAGGGTTGATATCAAGTGCTTTCTGGAAGTGCATTTCTGCCAGACTGAATTTCTCCTGTTTGTAATAAATCATTCCTAACCCGTACCTGCAGCAGAGAAACAATTCTGGTAAGTAGCACTGGATTTTAATCAAATTAGTTTCTGTCAGTGAATGTGACATGGCAGGAATGGTTTGCAGCCTTGCCAAACCCATCCAGGGTGGGAAGGGATTCTCCACAAAAGTACAGCAGTGGCAGCATCCAGGAGACATTCCTCCAGAAGGAATTCTGCACCACATGGAGCAGCAGGGGATAAAGTCAAGCTTACCAGGCGTTGTAGTGCCGGGGGTTGACTCGGATGGCGTTCCTAAAACAAGCCAGTGCTTTGTCCAGCTCTTCTGTCAACACAAACTCGTGGCCCAGCAGGGTGTAGGCATAGGCATAGTTTGGATCCACCTGGATGGCCCTCTGGAAGAACTTGATGGCAATGTCGTGCTCTCTTTGCAAGCTGAAGCAGTTTCCTGCAGCACACCAGGCCTAGAACAACAGCAGGGCAGGAGCAGAACCCTTTTTACAACCCTGAGTGACTAAGTTTGAGCTGAACACATTTATCTATACTGCTTTAAACAATTACAAGTAACTTACTTCTAGATTAAAAAGTAAAAACAGGAATAAATAACAGTTAGTTCAGGCTCACTCCTGTGAGGCAAGCAGGACTAAACATGCCTTCTAAAATAAGTAAATAAATAAATACATAAATACATAAGCTGAAATACGGAAATGGAGACGCCATGGACACCCAGCAAGTCTGTGCCAATTAGATCCTTTGATGACTAATGACTAAAGCTTTTGAAGCTGTTGAAAAGGCCAGAAATAAAACATCTTTGATATTTAGGAGTAAGAAAGGGGGAGATGGTACTTCATTTCTTCAGCTCCCTCCAACTGACAAAACTGGAAATCTGCAGAGGAAGAATTTTAGCAACAACCTCCTCTTTCCCTGCTGCTCAGCACCCCTCGAGACTGTAAATACCACAGCCCGGGGTCCCTCACTTCCCCAGATTTTTAGCATCACTGCCAAGTCACATAACTGTTTTCCACTCCTTGGATTAGAATCTGCATTTCCCTCTATCCTGACTAATTTTACTACAACCACCAACTGCTTCACTGGGTTTGAGTTTCCCACTCTTAGACAAACTAACAGGACAACATGGATTGGATTTCCTTCTCCACCAAAAAGATTTCCAGTATCCTCTACAGTTTTCTCAATTCTTAAGAGTGCATTTATCAACTCACATTTGTTATTTTTACTGCGCCACTCATTGAAAGATTTCTGGGTTTTGGCACATCGTGACTTTACGTTACCACACCCCCTGCAGTTTAATGGAATTTGGTATAAAAATGTGCAACATCGTGTCTGCAAATAAATTCTAGAACAAATACTTTAAGTGCCAGTGAATTAACTACAGCAATTAAAAGGTACAGGAAAAAGATATTTCTTATCTCTGCACACTGGCAGCAGCAGGAGTGACTGACTAACCCACGATCTTCCTGGTTGTATGGTGCCAAGGCAAATTTAAATAACCATTAACAGATAAAAGGTTTCAACGTGTTCCACATAAGCTGATATTCAAACTTTAAGGAGCCATTTCAGGCATCAGCAGTTCAACAGCCAACCCTGCCACCTCCCTCTCCAGTCTCGCCATGTTCAGGTGTATTCCCACTGGAGAGTACACTGGATTAGAGCTCAAAGCTCTGTTCTGAATCACTGATTTTACCACATACAGTTCCCCTCTTCTCACTCAAGCCCACAGCATTTTATACCTCCGGTGAGTTTTTATCCATGTCTGTCAAATCCTTAGAAAGAACTGAAAGGGCAACATCTTTCTGCAGATGCCAGAGTGTGGTTGAATAGATCTCCATGCCTTCTACTCTGTAGTTTTCAATCCTCCTCACTTCTGAAAATATTCTCTCAGCCTGAGAACAGAAATGAAACTTAAAATAAAATTCCACCCACCAAGGCAGAGCACAGAGGTCAAGGTCCAAGGCCTCATGTCCAGCCTGAGCATCCTCTTTGCTTTTTAAGTGCTCTACACAGAGCTGCAAGTCCTGGAACTTTCCTTTCAAGGGAAGGAAGTGACTGTATCCCAGGATACTTATGCCAGCAGGAATGCAGCCAGCTCTCCCTCCTGCTGACTCAGCTGCATTCTTGTTTCTATCCTTGCTCGAGCGAGGCAAAAACACAAAATCAGAAAGAGTGCAACAGACTTTTATGGGCCAGTTATGATTGTTAACCATCCCAATAAAGAGTGACAGGATAAGGGGCAATGGTTTCACACTGCCAGAGGACAGGGTTGGATGGGATACTGGGCAGGAATTGTGCCCTGGGAGGGTGGGCAGGCCCTGGCTGCCCCTGGATCCCTGGCAGTGCCCAAGGCCAGGCTGGACATTGGGGCTTGGAGCAGCCTGGGACAGTGGAAGGTGTCCCTGCCATGGCAGGGGTAGGAATGGATGAGCTTTGAGGTCTCTTTCAACCCAAAACACCCTGGAATTCTGTGATTAAAATCTGTACCCTCACCTTTCTAAATAATCTATGAAAGCACCCAGCCTGTTCCATCCCTAAACAGACTGTGCACAGCTCAAAAGCCCCCTCTCCTTTGTCTCCTGCACACATTCTGCCAAGGAGTGTTTTAAAAACTTAGCAAATGGGCACATCAGCTGTCAGGACAACAGTGCCAAAGAGAGGTGAACTGTGGGATTACCCTGAACTGCTCACTTCTGATTCTGGAGCAGTCTGGCATCACCTCAGCTGTGCCAATGCTTCATTTGTGAGGCTGGAAGGGAAACTGGGTCACTGATGTGATCAGAATTCACTAGAATGGAGAGAAGTTTTTTGGTTTAGAGCTCAAATTGTTGAGTGACCTAATCCAAAATAGTGCAGTGCAAACAATTCCATCAGCACAGCTGGAGGTAGAGACAAGACAGACAAGGAGGAGACCCCAACAGTTGGATAACAATATTAAAAAAAAAATTTCAGAAAGCTCAGTGATAAAGCTCTAACGAAGCAGATTCAAGATCTAAACCCATTCCAGGGGTAACTTTTATATTTATCCATTTGCCACAACTGCAAACTTCCCATAGATTTTACAGGAAATCTGCAGCTTTTGTGTAAAACTGCCAAAGGAAAGTGAGAAGAGGAAGGCCCAGCCCCAGTTCCTACCTGCATGTACTCTGCCAGCTCAAAGTAAGCTCTCCCAATTTGGCACAGCACCCAGCCTGTGTTGTAGTGGTGGGATGGCAAATGGCTCAAAATACTGATGGCTTCTTTGCAGTTGTATGAGCACAAGGCTAAGTAACCTTTCCCCATGTCCCGGAGAAGGCTCATCAAACCTTCTAGGAGAAAAACACAATAAATAAAAGTGGGGCGGTGGGGGAAACACAGCTGAGAATTATTTACTTGGAAGTGCTAATCCCAAAAGCTCTCCCTTGTGCACTGCTCCTGAATTTGCCTACGAAAACCTTTCCGGAGTTTCCAGACAAGGTTTATACACTCTTAACATTACACATGTAATTAACATGAGCATGATGCTCTGAATATCAGCCTCTGTAAGGGAAGCCAGAAAATAATGAGTCCTTAAACTCTGGGGCTCAGGGTGAGTGGAATTCTGCATTTCCAGCAGCTATTCAAACATTTCTCTAGGTTTGAGCAGCTTCCACAAGCCTGGTAGCCATGGATACATCCTCTTGCTGCCTGGAAACATTACCGAACCAAAAAAAAGAGAGGAATTCAGCTTTTTGCTTAGGATTTTCTGACAATCTGAATAAAGACTTGTTTTTAAACAAATGGGAAATATCAAGGGAGAACAGACCACATAAAGCCCATGTTGAGGGGAGATGACTGGGTTATGAGTAACTCCTTTGAATCAGTTTCCAAGGATAATAATACTGTCATACCCTATATACTTTAAAATAATTTATATTATTTTGAAGTTATACTTTATAACAACATAACACTTATAATCATAATAACATTACTTATTCTATTATAATAATTAATACATTGCTTAATAATTTATAAAACTTTATATATCAGTACTTTGAAAATACTTTAATCATTAATAAGGACCAGAGCTTGCAAGCTGCATCTGCTGACAATTACCACTTTCAATATTTCTTCACGTTTCTAAGTTAATAAGAAGATACTGAATTAAATCCGTTTTTATATCTATACAAAGGTGTGAGCTGCAGGCTAAATGAAATGGCATAGAAGCAAACAGTGAAGCAACACTAAAACCCAGATATAGCAGATTTTACTCTACTACAGTCCAACAGTGCTCAAACAGACCTGCTGCTGCCTTCTGTAGAGTGAAAGCTTGGATTTGTGGTGCAACAGTGGAAATTTTCCCTTCTGAAATGATGGAAGAGTCCAGTTTGGTAATTTCCAAACTGTCGTTTAAGTTTGGTTGAGTTATTCCTCCCTTGTTTGTTTTACTTTTTGTTTTTCTGTTTGGAATCTTAGGTGGAAACTTCATTTTTAATTTTTTGCTATTTTCCTGCAAATAAGAAAAGTAAGAGTTACATATAAGAGAGTTTCTTAAATTCAGAAATCTAAACTTGAGAGTGAATTGTGTAAAATTACGTGCAACAACCTTGCCGAGCCATGCCCTGCTCACTACAGAACCTGTTCCTAAGCTGCTAAAATTGCTATGAACATGCAGAGATTAACAGCTGGCACAGTGGCATGGGTGAGAAAGCCAGAGACTTACAGCCTGGGAGGTTTGGTACCTTGGTTGTAGAACTATCACTGGTAAACAGGCGAGAGCTTCGTCGAGGCAGCGCGTTGGGTGGAGCAGCAATGGTTGGGCTCAATACCTGAGGTGTTGTACTGAAAACAAAAATTTAAAAATGACACCTTGAGAAGTAAGCTTCCTTGCTGCACTTTTAATAGTAATGGCTTTTAGCTTTGTCTTCAACAAAAATGCTGCAGACAAATACTATTTTTTTTTACCTTGTCTGTGGACCAGAGCTCTGTGTTTGTGCAACAAGAATTGGAGTGACTTCCCGGCTATTCCCACTCTGGGAGAAGACAGATTTTGTTCCAGCCTGGCTGATCCTGCTGACAGTCTGCACAACACAGAGTTTCTACAGGTTTGTTATTATGTCACTCAGGAGTCTCCATCTCTGCTGCGCCAAACCCAACCCACTCCACCCACCAAACACTGCACAAGGAGAAACAGAATTATTTTAATTAAGGGGAGGGTTCTCCCATCCCAAGGGGAAACCATCAAAAGTATTTCTCATTCTACCTCTTAATAACACCAAGTCTACAAAGCTTATGCACATTATTTGAAGATATAGAATCTCCATCTAGTGGCAAGAAACTGTATGTTAAAGTGCTTGTGCAAGAACAAAAGGGAATTAAAAGACATTGTGTTTAAAGGCTTTTTCCTGCAGAAAGTTGTAAGAAAAAAGCATAAAAAATAGAAAGGCAAAGATTTTTGAATTATCCTATTACAATCACATTCCGAAGCCATTCACAAACCACACAGCACCTCAGCCTGTTTTCAGAACAGATCCTCCTCTTCCTAATTTCTAAAAAAAGTTTTTAAAAAATTATCTTTCTGCCCACTCCAGGGACACCAACATTCAATTCGGTGATGGCTGTTTGGAAGAGACAACAGAAAGGGACAAGCGGGACCAACACCAGCACAAGCAATGAGAGTTTGTCCATCATCCAGCCTCTAAAGCTCTGCCCTTCCCTTCCTCTCCCAGACTCTGCCAGCAGAGGATGGTTTAGGTGGCCAGCAAGGACACTTGCCCACTCAGACAGGAAGCCTTTGGATTCATCCTAATGCTTCATTCACTTGTGTGTGTGTCTCCTAGGAAACTGCCTCTGTGCAGCCACAGCTCCACCAAACCTTGTCTGACTCAGAACTGGAAGAGCAAAGCGGAACTGGCACAGTCACTATTTGCACTGGACAAAGCATGAACTGCAATTTAAGCTGTTTATTAAAATGTATTAAATATTTGTGTTTTGGTAGTGGCACAGCTCCATCTGGGCAGTGCCTGAGTGTGGAGTACTGAAAGTTACACCTCGCTGCTGTTGTGTCACACTCAGCAAAGCAACAAAACAGCAGCAAATCCCACTTGATTCCCCAAAGCTTTTCAGCTCTCAGAAGAGCTGCACTTTACTAACTTTATTTCCATTTTCAGACTTGTGGAAAGTTACCTTCCTACATGTGCACAGTCCACCACAAGCCATTGCTTTCAAATGGTCCTGAGCAAGCACAGGATGGGAACTGGACCAGCCAAACAAAGCACGTTCCTAACAGACCATTCTAGCACAGTTCCCTGATTTCCCTTTCAGAATGGCACAGCAAGGTGGACACCAAGATTTGTCCAGAGCAAACGTGGCAACTCAAGCTCTACTTTTTGAGGGATTCAACACTATTTCAAAATACTGCCCCCTATAAAACACCAACACCCTCATGCAACTTGTAGATTTACTAAAAATACAGGGAAAAAAATCCACAGGTTTTTTGTTTTTAGAAAGGAACAAATAGTTCTTCAACTGTCACCAACATTCCACCTCATTTATCACTATGGCAACTACGGCAGTTTCTTCCTGAGTAAAACAGACAATTTTTAGTTTCCCCTACCCAAGGCTTTGCTGAGTGAAACAGCACCATTCTCTCAGTCCTTCACAGAACAGCAGCAGGATTTTTGTTACTCTGGTCTGTAAACAACAATTCAGGAACTATTTGCAAGAGAGCAGTACCTTCAGCTCACTGGAGGCTCCAGAAAATACATTAAATAAATACAACAAAAATTCCAAGTCTTCACACTCCACCCTGCAACTGAAAAGTTTGAATCTGCTGTTGTTTGGAAGCATCAGTGTTTGTACAACTCTCTGTGATGGCAGGTGGACAGAACACAGAGACCTTCCCTAGGTTAGTCCAGCAACACCAGCCTGGGCATCTGGGGGGGAAAACTTAGCTCACATCGTTTTTCCTCTGTATTACGGATTCTCCTTTAAAGTGCACTGCAATGCCAAGCTCTCAGAAGAGCAGCTGAGTTCCAGAATGCAAGGTACCTTCTTTGAAGGTGCTCCCGTAGACGGCACATCGATTACAGAGGAAGAGTTGGTGTAGTTCTGTAAATAGGATCCATCTCCAGGGCTCGGGGTTTCTAGTGGCAAAATTCCAAAGCTGAGAACAAAACAGAGAGGAAGGGTCAGTGCCTGACCTGAGTGTTAGATCTGGAGAGCTGGTCTCATGCTGGGGTTAAAACAGAGACCCAGATCATGGAATATCCTGAGCTGGAAGGGACCCACAGGATCAACAGGAGTTGTACTTCAAGAAAAGCTCTTTACAGTAGCCTTTCATAATAAAATTTATTCCAGAGCAGCAACATATTCCTTCAGAGATTTTTCAAGTGCGAACATGGCAATAAGCAATATCCTGAATCAACAATTCCTCTCCAAACGACCAACTCTTAGTTTAAAAACCAGAAGAGAGCAACACTAGGACCAAGGGCAGTTCCTGAAGTTGTTTGGGCTTCCCTTGTGCAGCATTGTTTACAAAATTCTACCAAGGCGTGTCTGACCGTGCTGTGCAGCACCAGCCCTCCTGTCCCAAACCCCAAACGCTGCCAGCAGCCCAGCCCTGGGCAGAGGCTGGCCATCCCAAGGACTTACCTTGGAGTTAGTGGGCTCAAAGCTGCAGGTCCCCCCAGTAAACTCCGTCCAGTTTTTGGTTTATTTTGAGCCTGTTTGGACAATATGGCAGTTCCAGACCCCAGAGGGACAGAATCCGAGGAAATCACAGCCGAGTCAATGTAAGACATGGAAGAATCCGAATTCAAGGAGGAATACTTTGAATTGGAGGATTCTAGGTTGATTCTGTTCAACTCCTGAAGAATAAAAGGCAGATGTTAGGTACTCAGGGTATAGTTTAATTAACATTTTTCAGTTAAGCTGGAAAAATGACCTGATTTTAGCAAATGATTTTACAACGATTTCAGCAGAACTCACAATTGTGTCCTGGGGTGTCTCCATGAGGACAGTCTCGGGCTGCCTGTGCGATATGTTGTGATTAGACACCAATGTTGTGCAAGTGTTGGGCAGACAGCTGCTGAAGTTCTGTAAGGATGTTAACTTAAATGTTTGGTCAGGGTCTGGCTTTTCACCTGTAAGAGTGGAAGGAGATTTAATAGTTATTCCTGAGTCTATACACTGAATATTCAATCTGAATCAAGGACAGGGACAAAGGATTTTTGAAGTGTTTTAAACCATTTCATAGAATCATAGAATGTTTGGGTTGGGTTGGAAGGGACCTTGAAGATCTCATTCCAACCCTCTGCAATTTTGGAGGGACACCCTCCACTAGACCAGGTCACTCTGGACCCTTTATACTAAAGCAGAAGTGTTCTTCCATTCTTCTGTGACAAAACCCTGGACAATCAATATTTTTAGTAATTTTTATTTATTGTTTTTTCAAGCTATTCTCAGAAACAGTTTCTAAGTGTCCACTAAATGTAGGCTGGAAAGCACATGGTATTGTTAAATCAAAAAATGTATAAATAATGAAGAGGGAAGAAAACAAGACAGAAGTTTTACACAATGGCAAAGTATTTTAAATTAATTGCTGCTCACAAAAATCTCTCCGAAGAATAACATGAGTAAAACAGTTCTGCAGACTCACCTATTTCACAGAGTGATTCAAAAGGGGACCAAAGGAAAGGATTTAAACTAAGGCTCTTTTGGTAACATTCTGATCCTTTGGCAAGCCGGTCTGTCTTGCTGCAAAAGGAATGAAACAGTTCACAGGGAAACTTCAGAACAGCACTTTTGTTCAAGAGAGTTTTCCAGAAGAGGAGATGAAAAACAAAAACATGTTGAGAGGCATAGAAACATTCCTCATTTTTCAAGCCAGAGAAATACTCAGTTCTTTTGAAGTTATTTGACATATTTAGACACAGTTGTCAAAAAAAGTTACATAAGCACGAGAATAGCTTGAGAATTTTCATTTTTAGGAAGATGCAGGTCTTTGCAACAGCTTGTTTCTTTTTTGCCAACAGTAATCTGATTGCCAGCTTTCCAGCCATCTTAAGTATCTATGGATAATATTTTTGCAAAGAAATTAGGGGCTAAACTGAGCACTTAAGTACTTGGCTACAAAGAAATAACTTTGAAAATAATTGAGAATAGATGTAGTAGAGAAGAATCCAAGAGCCCAACTACTCCTATTCAATCAATCATTCACATTTACTGAAACCTTTCTTGCATCTTGGCAAAATCAAAACACTTAAATGTGTCAAGTTATTCTTGCCTGGCACCCTCAGAACTCTGATCTGAAGGTTAGAGCTACACATGTATAACACAGATAAGAAAAATCTAAATGGCAACACTGAGAAACAAGTTGAGAGTTTTTCTTAGGGAAGAATACAGAGCAAATCCAAAGGTCTATAAAAACCCCAGACTCTTAGATTGCATTCTTATCCACCTGAGAAAGAGGAATTTGTGTTTTCAGTCTTTGGGTGAAAACGAAACCATTCCCAAATTAGATTGATTCCACAACTATCTGGGTGAATTTATCGTGCTCCAAAATGGTGTAACCCAGAGACAGGTCTCCCCTATAATGACTAAGGGTATGTCACACGAAATCTGGGCTTGGTCAAGTTAAAAACCCTCCAACTTTATTGGGCAAAATGAAAAAGCAACTTTACCAGTAGACATGTCCCAGTAAGGAGAGTGTAAAGCATGCAGAATCACCAAACTCCATAACAATGTCATCATGGCTTTTCTGTTTATTCAACACTCCACCAGACAAGATCTGCTCTCCTTCTGCAAGCCTTTTTAAAAAACAAGAGGTTTAAAGGGGTTACAAGGCTCACAGTACTGGCAGTCCAGTGTTTTCACCCTGCTGCAAACAAAAACAGAAATCCACTGTCAGTGCTTGCAGGTTTTAAACCACAAACCAGTTCCTGCAAATGAACGTTAAGTAACCGATGGATTCCTCTGCAACAGGGAGGTTCAGCACTCTGCAGTCAAACAGCTCTGCTGGGAGGGAAGAAAAACAAAACAAAAAGCAGAGACACAAAATACAGCATGACTTTTCCAAAAGTGATCAATCCTAGGATGAAGGACAAGAAAATCTTCCAGACACTTGATCTCTGAAGGTGCTTTATCTGCTAAGCCAGTGCTTAATTTAATTTGGCTTTGTTTCCCAAAGAAATACAATCTGTAAGACCCCATGCACCGAGTTAAGAGCCAATATTGGGATACGGCAGAGATTTTGGATTTTAATGCCTTTCTTTCTTGCAAGAAGGGCTCAAAAGGAGAACAAAGGCTCCATTTGCACCTCCTCCATCTGCAGCACACTCACCCTGAATGGGCCACTGGCTGTCAGGCTTCAAAACGACTTTATACAGCTGCTGAGGTGGGAGGCATTTTTGGGCATCTGAGCCCAAACATCTGAACAAACAAAACACCTTTTCTTGCTGCTACTTGAAATTTTTCTTGTAGGTGAATCCTTCTATCAGCACAGACCATCCCCACAAGAAAATAAGGCACAGCTATATAAATGAGCTTCTAACAGCAATAACAGTTAAATTTACCAAATTCTAAAGGATGTGTTTAAGAAATCTGACTGACACCAGTTCAGAAGCTGATGTGCTATATGCACATCCCAGACTTGGTAAAAGTAAGGGAGAGAACAATCAGCTTTGAATTTATTCCATTGGCACCTCTCCAGCGGAACATTAGCACCATTTCCCTTTCAATGGAAGATGCAAAGAAAGCTGAATCCTAATGGCTCCAGAGGAGTTAAGAGTCACAAGAAACAGACCAAGTCAAGGCATCCTGGGGTATCAAAGGACTCCCCTACTAAAGAGGGCAGCAAAGACCAAGGAGCTTTCCCTGCACACTCTGGAGAGGTCTGTTTTCCCTCTACACAGCTCAACAATTCCTAAGTTACTCAAGAATTTTTAGAGGTTTCTGCAACATGGGTTAATGCTCATTAGATCCATATCTGAAAGCAAAATAAATTGAACTTATAATCTTTCATGCTGAAGGACCAATGAATTTCTAGTTTATACAAGATGACAGCTTCCAAAGAGAAATAAAAGCTAAAAAATAAATCCATTTGTAACCCTGGACAGAATATGAAGGATTTACTTACTTGCTGAGGTCCACACAACATTTTGCAAGCAGATATTTACACTGTGGGGTGGTACAGCTGTGTCCCTTTAGGAGCCTGTAAGCTTTATAGGCCTTTCCTGAGCGGTAGTAACATGTTGCCAGTAAAAACAGTGCTTCTTCTGAGTGTACTGGAAAACAAAATCATCAGTTAGATGTTAATCATTTTAGTACAAAGAATTTGGGGGCAGGGAGTAAAAGCCAGCTATGGACAAGATGGAAGAAAATGGGTATTGGTATTAGAAATTCATTCCTGAATGAAGTCTTCTTATCTGTTGGTGATTACCAAACTTCGTATGCCATTTCCTTGGCTAGTCAGATCAACTCCTACCATCTACAGCTGTAAAGGAACTTTGATCCTGCTGGCTACCCACCCTAAACAAGTGATGAGCCAGCTTGTTGTTAGAACAGTAGCAAGCCAAGCAAAGCAGCCAGGCCAGAGCCACGTTTACAACCTGCTGGCCACACCAAGACTGACTTGGCTCAGAGTGTCACCACCCCTGCCACCAACACTTTTCACTACTTTAAGGACCACATAAACACTGGCACAACGATGTCTGTTACAAAGTACAACAACTTTCAGAAGGAAGATCTATTCCAGCCCAAGTAGCCAGTTTTAATCCCAAATTCAAGTGGTTTTTTTTCCACTTGAAACATTTGAAATTTTACTTCTGTTCTTGTTCTAAAGTATTCAGTGCTTTACCTTCACATGACACAGTAGAGAAGATTTGCTAATTTTAATGACTATTAAAGTTGGTCAGTTACCAGTCACCTCTTCACCGACATTGAGTCCTGTCCTTTTTGCTGCCTACTCTGGTTATTTCATTGGGAACGTGGCTTAACAGCACCATTCAGATGCTTTGGCTGCTTTATGTTGGAACTAGTGATAGGGAAAAGTTCTCCTACAACCTGGACAGGGCTTGGGGCAACCTAGGACAGTGGAAGGTGTCCCTGCCCATGGCAGGGGGTGGGACTGGATGGGCTTTAAGGTCCCTTCCAACCCAAACCATTCTGGGATTCTGTGATTCCACAAATCCTTTTCCCAAGCTGAGATCTCACAAGTTTCTAAATTCTGGATGAAGTAGTCAACCATCAGGAAAAGTCATCTCTATTTAAACAGAGAACAAGAGGGATCAGAGCAGAAACACTTCCTTATGGCAGAGACTGGAATTATTTAGATTTGATGTTTGCCTCTACATTTTCTTCCACTGCAGAGACGAATTATGTACCACACTGAGGACCTTCTACTCAGAGAGCTTGACTTGGCATCCAGGTTTGAGACTGAGGTCAGACCCACTTGTGATTACAGCATAAAGGACAGAATTAACCCCTGAAGTTACTTTAATCCTTCCTGTAAATTCATAGATTTTGTATATCCATGGTGGCTTAACCCACTTTCTGTATTTCCCCAAATGTTACACTCAAATCACCCTCACACAATGATATTTTAAATCACAAGCTGTGTATAAACACGAGCAACCTCAAACTCCAAACAATTAATAAACCCACACTACCATTATACTTTTCAGAACACATTACCCTCCAAATAGAAATCAGCATTAAAAGAAACAATTTTGATATTTGTTCACCCACCTACAGGGAACTCTTTAGAAAAGTCAATATGAGCACTGTACAAAAACCTCTTTGTGAATCTGCCCAAATCCTTTGCTTCACTGAAAACTGACTATTTTGTCATCACCTAGACAGCAACAACGGAAACAGAAGACCCAAACAGAGGACATTTTACTAGCTTTATCCTAAAACCACCAAAAGACCTTTCTGAAAATTCAAGTTAAATCAATTTTTATCCACTACTTTAACAGACTTTGAGAGCTCTGGGAAACGACCAAGCCGCAGATGTCCCATCAAGGACAGTAATTGCAGGTAGGCTTAAAAGAAGTTCTTCTCAGGGTGAAATCACTCCCGCTAACATGGAGCCACTGTATTCAAAGTTCTGCAGCTTCCACTCTGCAGTGGAACCACTTATTTTAACCAGGAGCCAGATGTTTTGTTAGCAGTTAATTGCTTGCACCAACTATCAGCATTCATGCTGCTTTCTCTCAGCACTGCTGGCCACTGTAAAAGGCTGTTTGAAGTATTCCTGCAGAGAATTATTCTGTAAAGATGTGTCACTATCAAGTCAGGTATTTTTCTCCTCGCTGCTGCAAAAAGTGGATTCTCTTTGTTCCTAAATCCTTGGCAATTACCTTTAATCTACCATTTCCCTGCACCTCACAGTGTGTTGTGTTCAGAGGAGCTCTGTCATCCCTAAAATACTATTTTCTTCATGAACACCTGGATTATCAGGTTGCATAATATTCTACACAACATTTTTCATTTCAGCACCAGATCAAACACCCCAGATTCCATTTGTAACCCTGACACAAGGAAAAAGAAGCCTTTATTTCTCAAAATTTAGGTTTGTGCTTCCATTGTTAAGAACTGCATTGTGGGCATGGCAGGCAAAATACTCCATTACAAAACAGAGCATGAAGTAGCTTATACAGTTTAATTCAAATTATAAGCTCAGGTTGTTTAGCATGAGAAATTATATGATGCTTGTACTTTAGCTTAAGGATTAGGGTGTTTTTTGCGTTAGTGGTTAGGGAACAACACCTTTCAAAACAGAGAAGGAAAGCTGACCACCAGTAACATGGAGAAAGAAGTACAGAAGAACAAAAAGCTTATCTGAGGTCATGGAGAAAAGGTTAAAGAAATAAAAGGTGCTAGAACACACCAAAAAAGTGTTTGAAGGACCCAGGGAAAGTACAGATTTGTGCTACTGCTGCCTGCTCACTACCCAAGACACCCCAGCCCTGACAGCTTTACAATGAAGTAACAATTAGCAGGGATTCAGCAGGAGATACCTGTTCCATATGTTCTGATTCTCACTGTCTCAATTTCACAGTGCTTTTCTCTCACCATCACGAGACTCTCTTTGAGCCAATCAACATATCTGAACAGCATTATTAGCAAAGACAGCTTTCAATGTCAAGCTAATTTGTAGAATTTGTGTGCTGCATCTATCCTCAAGTGCCTTTGGAAGACATGCAGTGCTTGAGGGTTATTAAAAAATGCCAACAGTCTCCCATTTGATACCATAAACCAGATCACTGTAAACACTGCACTTAAACACATAAATCTGAGTTCAATTTTAAGGAGATTTTACCGTAAAATAACATTGCTGCTGTTACATGATTTGATTTTCCAACCTAATTGGAAGGCATTCCTCTGCTTTCCCCAAGCAGAAAGTTAAACTTCATCATCAGAACAGGAGGAAAATAAAGCAGGAGCAGAGGCTCAAAAATCCTAAATTAAAATTGAAAAAAAAGCATCAACTTTGTAATTGCAAAGTACACACCTTCTGCATATAACCTTTCTGCGAGGAACACGGCATCGCGATACGCGTAGTGGTTCAGTGCTTGCCAGATAGCAGCCTGCAAGGCAAGAAAACCATCTTCGTTTAGTGGGGAGCTTTGAAAACGCAAAAAACTCCTTACCTCTTACTGTCAAAAGGCAAAGTGCAGCTTGGTTTTATAGAGCCATAAAAAGAAAGGGGAGGATAAACACGCTGGCCAACTTGTATTTGTTTCAGCTATTAGTAAGGAGGCTTAAAAATCCCACCAAAGTCTGCACTGAAGTCACAAATCAACCGTAGAGCGTTTCTCACTCACTACCAGACACAATCACCCAAACCCCTCAGAAATTACTGAGTTTTAGCCTGGTGCATGAGGCAGCAGGAATTACTGCAAACTACCATCAAACAACACCTTCAGCAAAGATAAAACAAAATCCAACCCAGCTGGTCAGAGTATCCCGTTAAAGCATCTCCCCAAGATACCAAACCAAAACCCAACAGGCCCAGAAACCTCTCAGTGTCCAAGACGGTCAACATAAGACTCGTATTAATTAAACATCTTAGTATAAAGGATTTTCCCTGAAGAAGCATCTGTGTTCCCTTAAGGGTCAAGGCGAACAGGATCCACTGCTTTTTGTGCAGGATTTTGTTGGGTCTTCGGCCACCTCTTCACTGTCACCAACTGTAAAGCAGCACCCAAGAACCAGTGCAATGCAAATGAAATGGATAAATTGTATTCTACAGCCACAGATGAACACACTCTACTTCTGATTTTGCTCACACACTCACATCTGGCCAAATCCTGCTCCCGGGTACTGTTTTCTTTTTCATGGACACCAGGTTTGGGTTTGTGACAGCCAACATTCGTGCAGACTGGAAGGATGGCACGATGCCAGTGGAACAAACCTGCATACAGGTGCACAACCTGCACATCAGCAAAGCAGGTGTCATTTACTTGCACTGCTGCCACCAGTAGCTGGCATACAAAAGCTGTCCGGGATAAGAGGGTTTCACACAAACTGCTCAGCCAGCTTTCTTCAGATAGCATTAAAAGTTGTCTGTTATCTGTAAAAGAGGGCTGGGATTCAAAATATCATTTAAGATCTGTTCAGCCTTTCCTCCCCACCCTACTCCAAGGGTGCTGTGAATGCTCATCAGGGTTTGTGCCCCTAGGTGGGTGGGGTTGGGATCAGGACAGCAGTTCCTTCCCATCTGGGGTCTTTGCTCCAGTTCCAAAGCCCTTCTCCATCAGTAGCAAAGAGCCATTTTGCAGTAGTTTTGTTATTACTGATACCAAATGAGATCCAAACTTATGAATTCAAGGCACCGTGATCTAGGATTTCTCCAATACTCATCAGCAACCGAAGACAAATAGAATTTGCTTCTAAAACCCATGAGACACTCCAAAACTGAAAGAAATCTTCCACAGGGAAAGCAATACTGCCCTGCAATGCTATCCCCAGTGGGAAAGGCAAGCGCCAATTTCTTCTAAAAAAAAAAAAAAAAAATCCGAACATCACAGAGTTACATGTACCATATGCTACTTCTTCCAACACAAATTGACAAACACAGGGTGTGAAAACTGTGCAAGTTCTCTTCACGGGAAGCCCACACAGCCGTCATGAACAGCACACACCAGGGCTCCCAAGTACTACAGGGAATATTATACACAAGCCCCTACAGAGAGTCTGTTTTCTCCTATCAGTAGATCCCAAGAATACACTTAAGAAGTCAACAGGTGCTTTTAAGCTTGTGTGAAAGTATTTGGAAGTATTTAAAACTGAATTCTCTTAGTTCGATCATTACAATACACATTATTGTTTCTCTCTGGTTGTATTTTGTATTTCAGATAACTGAGCCTCAGAGCCTCCTGAAGTGATTCCTCCCTGCTGCCTTGAAAGGCTCCCAGGCTGAAGGTGGTTCCACACCCCACAGACAGAGCGGGACAAACACAGAGATAGAAGGTCAGGGTTGCAATCTTTTAAGCCATCCCCAAGCCAGAGCAGCCCAAGGTCTCCCGTTTCTCTTGCTCCCAAAAGCAGCTCTTCCTTCACCAAGTCACAAGTGACGTTTAGATGAATCCGGCCAAGTTGCAGCAGGTTAAAAATCCTGTCTTTGCAGGGCTGTAACTCAGCCAGCTTACAAAACAAAGGTGTGGGGGTGGGAGTGGGAAAATCAGCATCATCTGACTGCTCAAACAAGAGCAAGTTGCCAGGAACAATCCTGCCAAAGGCTAAGAGGTGACACGAGGGATTTGGGGCTCCGTCGCAGCCACTCTGTACAAGTTACACTACACACTGGCTCAAATAACAATCATTGTGGAACAGAGTCCCAGTGAAAGCAAGAAATGGGCTCGTAGAATCCCTGTTCTGTAGCAATTATTATTTTGCAGCCCAAAACATGCCTCCTGCCCTGAACTGACCCATGCTGGAGTTTGGATCCTCACACACACTCTCCTAAAAGAGCAGGAAGAGGAACAGAAGGCAACAGAGAATCAGCCATACCTATACAGCAACAATTTTCCATGAGAACAGATGTCTAAACCATGACTGTGCCTCAAAAAAGAGGATTTCTTGCCCACCTTTTAGGACAGGAACATTGATCTCAATTAGCACAGTAATTTAGTTTGTTCTAGAAGCAGCACAATGCATGTACACAGTGCTAGTGGTACACAACTGCTAAACCACATCAGAAGAGTGTTCTCAGGGCTGCATCATAGGAAGGAGAAAAGTTGGAACTGTTTCCACATTTTATTCAAGTGTGCTTGTGGAACAGATGAACCTCCAGGTCCTAATCATTCGTTTTAAAAATAATTAATTTGAAATGTAAAATGAACAAAAAAATTCCAAAACTACCACACACAGCCCTGCAGCAAGGCATCTTCAGACAGGAGAGCAGGAAAATAAAATCAGATTCAGACAGGTCCATCTTCTACCCAGAAAATCCTGTGCATTGTCCAAGTGTCACTCCATATCTCAGCCAAAGAGCGCTTAAGAGATGTTCTCTTCTGACAGTTATACAGCCTTGGAAATTATTTTCCAAGCTGTTTAGCCTATACTGCCATGCTAAGCAGATTCTACCATGATTTCAGAGTCCTCAGGGTGGGCAGGGAGGAGGAGAGCTCCGGGCTGGGCTGTGCTGCATTCCCCAGTTACACAAACTCTGCCCACTGAAGAAGCACACGTTGGTCCTGCAGTTTGCAGCCAAGTTCAAGCACCATTCCAGTGAGTCACAGCAGATGATCACCTTGAACAGCTAAATTCCAAGCAAAGTGCTCATTTTCATTCCAAGATGTTTTTCAGAAGTATTTGGAAGGCATCCAGTCTGTTTCTCAGCACATGGGACACAGTTTTATGTTGGAGCTGAAGGGTTTTAAATCGACCGTATCAGGAAGTACAGCACAGGGCTGTAAACTCTGGCACTTTGTTCAACTTAAAAGAATTTTAAAAGTTAGCAAAAACCTAACCAGTGGCCAGAATGCCTTCTGAGATATGAATTTCATGTAATTAAAGCACAACACTCATAAGGCTACATACAAACATGAATTCTGTTATTTATCTGTCACGCTGTGACAAATAAGTAACTTCACAGCTGTGAGGATGTAAGGATGACAGTTTTTTTCTGGAATGCTGAACCTTGTAGACATCTGAAAGGCTGGGAGAGAACAGGCAAATAGACAGCAAAAAATCTCTGCAATGACAAAAATGAGAACTAGTGTCAACTTTCCCAATCATTTCACTTAAGAAAAATATAAAAACAGAGCTAAGTATGCGGACTTCAGCTAAACCGGGAAATTCAAAAACGCAATGGACCTTACCCAGTCACAAATAATTCCTAAACTTACCAGCACTCCAGTAACCAAGGAACAGCAGCAAAGCTGACAGCAGCACAACTACTGCTAAATGAATGATCTGTCATTTGAAAGCAGAATCTAAATAGATATATTCAATCTAAATAGATATATTCAACATAGCAAAGCCTCATCAAAACATCCAAGCTGGGAAGAGGTTAAAAATGGAGAACAGCATTAGAGAGGTCTTTGCCTTGCTGAAATACCTCGAGACCCCACTTTTCTATCGGAGAGCTCTCAGAACAGCAGATACTTCCACTTGGCCAGTCTAGTTAGCACAACACCGGAAACATTTGGTACTGTTTCCTGTCAGCCTCACTCATTCACACTGCAGTGCATTCTTGCTTCCTTTTCTATTGTAATCCCATGTTTTCCTAGAATACCCAACTGGTGCAAAACAACCAGCCCAGCTCCATAGCCAACACCAATGGTGCAGGATGGCCTCTGCAGGAGAGGGACCAGGTGGCCAAAAGCACTTCCAGCACTGCACTGACCCCTGCTCTCAGAGGGGATGAGGAGAGCAGTGACATTAAGGACACAAACCCCTGGTCTACAAGAATGCCCTCACTGTCACCATCTTCCACAGACAGGGGCAGAATGGTTTTCCACAGGAGCCTGTCTTCCCCTTCCATTCCCCTTCCACCTTTCAATTAGAAAGAAAAGAGCCAAAAGCAAGAATTCTCACTATGTGCATTACAAAACAAAACTGTGCTCTAACAAGACACTGCTGCCAGGAACCTCTTGCTGTAACTAGAAAAAAAGCCCAAAACATTCTGTTAAAATGCTAAAAATATATTTTAAAAAAGAATGGGAACATGAATAAGATGACTGATTAATGAAGATTATGAATAGTTAGAGAATGGGCATACAGGAACTGTGGAAAGAAAAAGCAGCTCTTAATTCTGTGAATCACGACTTTTGGATGGGAAGGCTGAGCACGAGAACAGGAAGCCCATCAGACTAACTGCAGTGAGGCTGAAACACGAGAGGAAAACGAAATTTACATTATTTTCTCTCCTTTATAGATCTCCCATCAATACGAAGGAAGCAACTCCTTGGGAAGAAGGAACGTCCTTCACTCACACGACACGGAGGGATCCGAGCACGCTGCGAGCATTTAAACACGACACGGTAGCAAACGCAGAAAGGTGAGAGAAGTATCAACAGGTCTCCCGGGGGATCCGCGAGGGGACCTTTCCTGGGAGCCGAATCGGCTGAGGAGCTGCGGGGAGACCGACAGCTTCCTCCGGGGCCCAGGGGGCAAAGGGGCGAGCGTGGCCGGTCCCGGGGCCGCGGGGATGGGGTCGGCAGGCTGGAAGGGGAAGCCCGGCGGGCGGGAGGGCGGAGGAGCTGGAGGTCCTGCAGGCCCACCAGCCGGAGGGCCGCCGGGAGCGGCCCGGAGCCCCGGCCCCGGAGCGGGCGGGGCGGCCTAACCCGGGCCGGGCCGGGCTTTGGGGCCTGAGCCGCCCGGGGGTCGGTACCTGGACGGGTTCCTGCAGCACCGTCATCCTGCTCTCCCCGGCCTCTGCCTCCTGGTCGCCGAGCCCGAGCGGGGCGGCCCCGGTCCCAGCCCGGCTCAGAGCGAGTCACGGCGGGGCCCGGCCCGGCCGCGGCTCATTTGAACCCGCACCGACCGTTACCGGAGCGAGCGAGGCCGGCGGGCGCCGAGTCCGCCCGAACCGGGGGCGGAAATACCCGAACTCTCCGCCGGAAATACCCGAAGGCGCAGGCGGAAAGAGCCGAGCGTCGACGGAAAACAGCTGGGAAAGCCGCGGTCGGCAGCCGGGAGGAAACCACTCGGTGCCGGAGATGACCGAACTGGGGCGGAGATGGCCGAGCCGGGACGGAGATGGCCGAGCCATGGAGCGGAGATGGCCGAGGTGGAACGGAGCCGCCCGAGAGAGAACGGAGATGGAGGAGCGTGAGGAGGCCGGTGAGGCGCCGGCAGGGCCTGTGGCTGGTCCCTCAGAGCGCCTTTGCACCCATGGAATGTAGAACTTGCACTTTGTGTCACAGAACGGGCTCTGGGGATCCCCAGGCCTGTCGGGAACCCCCGCGTCTCTCGGGGTGCTGGTCCGAGGTCTCCCTCCTTCCATCACCATGCGTCTTGTGCCAGCCCGGCCCCTGCGCTGGGTTTGGCTGGTGGTTCCCGTGTCCCCGTTCCCAGCTGTCGGAGAGCACGGCCCAGGCCCTGTCCCCGTCACTGAGAGATCCGTGCTAATGGTGCTCCCCAGGCAGGTTCAGCCACGGCATCACAAAATCCCAGGATCATGTGGGTTGAAAAAGACCTCCCAGATCATCGAGTCCAACCTGTCACTGATCCAGCCCTTGTCACCCAGCCCAGAGCACTGCGTGCCACGTCCAGTCGTTCCTTGGACACCTCCAGGGATGGGGACTCCACCACCTCCCTGGGCAGCCCCTTACAATGTTTAACAAGCCATTCTGTGAAGAAATTCCTCCTGATGTCCTCATATGCAAGAGTAAAACTGGCAGACTGGGGTGTAAGTACAAGGCAGGGAATTTGCCAATTACAGCTTGGATGTGTTTGACAGTGCGGTATCTGGCACACAGAGCTTTAGCAAAAGAACGAAATAAAGATGCACAAGTAAACCTCAATTTATTAAAAATACTGACCTATCAATAGCCACCTGCAGCTAGCAGAGGCCTTCCTTCTCCAGATCCTTCTGTGGGCTTGCTGAATCAGCCACACCAGCACCCCGATGCACACACACCTGCACACGGACTCTGTGCTCCATCCTGCTCTGTTCAGGGCTTTGCACTCGGGCCCGAAGGTCGGATCCTGATGTGCTGCAGAGCACATGTGAGCAGGGGCTGTATCTTTACATGAGAATAAAAGCTGTGTGGGGAGCAGGAGGGCTCAGCCTGCCTCCTTCCCCTCTTTCTCTGCACTTCTGACAGGTGTAGTTATAAATTTGTTATTGGCAGCAAATCTGCAGGTGTTTGCTTTCAGGGTGTGAGCAGGCAAAGCTTTCTTCAATCCCTCGCCTGAGACAAATAACAAATGGGGCCCAGAGCAGTGCTGTCCCCTGGGATGGACATCTGTTTTCCTAATCAGGTCGATCCAAGTCGTTTTGCCAGACAGGAGGGTGTGAGTAACATGGCCGTGAAGCGGCTCCTCCCCTGAAGGCCTTTGGCCTCACTCGCTGATGGTGATGATGGTGGGGTGTGTGTACGTGGTCTGGGGCTCCAAGGAGCCTTTCAAGGAGCACAGTCCATGTTCACTCTCCTCCTGATCTCGTGCACTGCAGATAACTCCTGGGGATAAAAGCTGGCTCCATCTGTCTCTCTCATTCCCCAAGGCACAGAACTCCTGACATCCAGACCTTCTTTGGTATGAGAGTCTGTCTTATCACAGCCTGAGGCGATACTGGCCTTCCAGAGCGTGGGGGCTCCCTGTACCTCTCCTCAGAGTCCCCTGGAATTAATGTAAGACATCCAGACTGTGAAAGGTCGGTGTTTGCTCTTGTCTTTGGAGATCTGGATTTACAGAGACTCCTCAGTCCTACAGTGCAGTTCTGCCTGTGGGGTCACTCACTGGCACCCACAGATGCTTTTATAAATGTCCATGGGACTAAAGCGGCTTTCTCTGTGCAATCTTCAGCTTTTCCAGAGGAGGAGGGGAGCAGCCTTGCTGGGGAAGTGGCATGGAGGCACAGGCAGAGGTACAGACACACAGTGAACAGTGCCTGTTCAAGTGCATCATTCCAACCTGCTTTGCAACAAACCAGCTCTGCTTTATCCTGAAGAGACGCAACAGGTCCCCAAAGTAAAGCGTGGCTGGCTCTTCCCCCAAGGGAGCTTCAAGGGCTGGATTTTTCACGTGGAAAACTGTTTTCCTGTAGTTCTGTCGTTTCCCACTGCTTGCTTTCTGTCTGTCTCTTTGCCGGTCTTGCTTTGGTTTTAATTTAGTGTTACTCCTTTCGGCATGGAAGCCAGAGGCACAAACACGAGGCCTGTGCTCTGCAGAGAGGAGTGAGAGGGCAGCCTCTTGGCTTGCCAGGCAGGGATATCACAGCTCTAGCAGGAATATCACGGCTAGCAGAGATATCAAGGCTAGCAGGGATATCATGGCTATAGCAGGAATATCATCACAGCTATGGCAGGGCTATCACAGCTCCAGGGCCCCCAGTCCTGCTGTGGATTTCCTCTGGGAGTTGAGGCAGGTCCCCATCTCTCCTCTGCTCCATTCCTCTCTGCCACAGCACGTTCCACTGCAGGAGTCGGTGCCACGGTGGTGACAAGGACAAACGTGACCCTGGAGTGAGTGTGCAGCAAGCGGGGTCCCTTCTGACCCTGTCACCACGGTCCTCTAGGAGGTTAAAGCACAGACAGTACATTAAAAACATGAGGTGCCCAGATCCTGCCCAATGGAAGCTGTAGGAATAGCACCGAGAGGAGCTCAAATCTAATCTTGCATCTATAAACAGCTTATGTTGCTTTTTATGAGCAGTTGAATCAAACAGTGGGAATTGAAAGCAGCTGTTACTCAGTCACTGCACAGGAACGAGCGAGTGGCAGCTGAAGTCAACACATCGGAGCAAAATGCCTTCAATTTCTAGTCAAAGTCAGAGTGAGGACGTTGGAATAAGGAACAGATCAAAGGAAAGTGTTTTCTGCTCCCAGGTGTTCTGCTGATGGGAAGGCTGAGTTGCGTGTCATGAATTATTCACCGCTTGTGGTGATGCTCTGATGATTGCTTTGCAGGTAGGAGGAGGGAGAGAGTCACCAGCTTGCATCACACAGCCCCCAGACAGCTCCTGGCTGAAACACACCGTCTGCCTGGAGAAGAGCCATCCAGGGAGCCCATCCCGGCTGGGCTCCATCCCAGGCTGGACACTACCCACACCCCAGGGACCCATCACCCCATGCCATGAGGGTGGGCCTGGCCCAGAAACACCTGTTCTTCCCCCATTTTTCTTCTCCCTTGCTGATTCAGCCGTAGTCAACTTCCTGGAAACCTTCAAAACTAGACTTTTAGATCTCTCATTGATACAAAACAAATAATGTTTTTGATGCTTTATCTGATGTTTTGGGGTTTTTAAGGGCCTTTCCTGACTGAGACAAGCAGCACATTGGTGAAGGAGCGGTGCCTGTGGGTCTCTTTGTGACGGGGACAGTGGCAGGGCCAAGCAGGTCCCTCTTTGCTCCCCAATGCTGTTCAGCCTGGACCTGGAGGGAACGCTCATGGGAGAGTGTGATGAAGAATAGATGGCCTACAGGTTGGAAAAGGATTGGTTTTAGGCCAGAGAGGAAATTAAGAACCTCACAAAACCAAAGGGTGTCTCTGATGCAACCTGCCCCTTGTGCTCTCCTTGCTCCAGGTGTACATCAGCAAGAGGTGACCAGACTGCAGGCCAGCTCCTGGCCAATGCCAAGGGTGGGGTGATGATCCTCACTTACAAGTCAGAACTCTTCCTTTGCATTCCCTGCCTTTTCCCCCTCTCCATGGAAACATCCTGTTACCTCAGAGCTGGTGGAGACCGAGAGGTCTCCTCCACCCCCCATGTCAATACATAGTCCCCGGCCAAAGCAGACAACCATGTAAGGGAGGAAGGAACGAAATTTAATAAGACAAATGTCACAGGGAAAACCTGAGAAGAGTAACTTCAGGTTTAAAACCTAGTTGCAGATATGTCATTGAATACCAGGCTTAGGCACACACACGTGGTGGCCAACACTTCGTGACAGCTTAGGTGAAACATCCCAGGGAAAGGACATGGATGGAGGAATCTCGCTCTTCATGGTGCTCAGGTGGCTTCAAGCATTTCTGAGAGCCTGGGAGACAAGCGAGAGAGGACTCAATGCAAAGAATCTTTGGGATGAGAGTATTCAGAGTATTCCTTCTCAGATGAACCCAAAATGTCAAGAGCTGTAATTCAACACCATTTAAAAAAGGGTTTTACATGCAAATAGTTACGTGAAGAATTAAATCTCCTGGCAGCATTTGCCACCCAAGCATCTATATTGCTGAGCTGATGAACAGGAACCAGAGAGAAAAGGATTAAAAAGAAGATAAAAAGGATGCTGAACATTCAAAGTTCAGACTTCTGTCTGTCTGCATTTTAACCTTCTGATGTTTAAAGAGATTTTTGGAGAGGAGAGATTTTTAAATGTTTAATTTGTGTATTTAGCAGTATCTGAAGGTCATTTTTACTTTTTTTTTTCCTGGCCTCCTGCCTTTTACATAGCTGAGGGAAGGCAAAATGTTTAAAAAAGTAAATAGATAATGAAATCGTAAGAAATTGGCAGGGGAAGCTGGGGCTAGGCAGCAATTTGGATATTCTTTTCAGTTGAATAGATTTTAGAGGGATAATTCACCCTCAAAGAAACCTCGTCCCCTTAGCAATGTTTCTCTGTTTTCCTCAGGCAGATCTCAAGGAACACTATAAGGTTTAACAAACATCCATGGTACATTTTCCATATTCTTTGTAATGTTAATGGGAACATTGATATTTCTCAGTTCAGAAATTTCCTCTCTAAGTACTTAATATTTTCTAAGCATCGAGTCATTCACTGATGCAGGTTTAAAAATATTTATTTCCACTGGGTGCTGTTGACCCCCTCAGCTTCAGGCAGGTTAGAAAACATGGCACCATAAACCATCTCTTTCTTTCTGAGCAGAAACTCTACACAATTACCCAGACCACAAATGACCGTCATAAGGGTGATGCTGTCCCGATAAATTTTAATTGGCAGGAGTTACAAATGAGATTCCTTATCATCAACATAACTTTTGTGCCTTCAGAGCTGGGATTATTCCTGTGGCATTAATCCATAATGCAGGTTTGGGTTTTGGCTTCTCTGCCCCTGGCTGTTGCTTGCAGGATTTCCAATTTTGGAGTGAGCAGCAGGAGACGCCACTGAACTCACCTGAAATTTCTCCTTTCAGCCAGACATGATGTGCTTGACAAAAGCTGAGGAGAAATGAGAATGTGAGAGGTCAGGACATGCTGTGAGCTGGGGGGGAAGGTGGAGAGGCAGGAGGGGGAACCCCCAGCCTGGACCCCCCAGGAATGAAGGGGATGCTCTGCCAGGACTGAAATTCCTCTTTCTGTTCCCACTTTTTGCATGCCATCCCCAGCTTGGTCAGAGTGATGCCAACCCTTGGAGATGAGCCGGTACCATTATCCCCATTTCTCTGAGGCCAAGGGAAATGGGTCCTCTCTTTTCCTCACTGCTCTCCAGCTTTAGGGGTTCCCAAATTTAACCACCTCCTATTCCAGATTTTCACCCTCTTGGAGCAGCGAGTGATCCAGGTCTCCAAATGTTCCCAATTAGCCTCTGCTGTGAAAGATGCTGGCTTTGTTTATTTTCAGTAGCTTGCAACAAAACAGTGCCAAAACTGGGGATAAAACAGCCCTGAACTCCTTGGAAACATGCTGTCTTCAGCTGCTTTTCCTGGAAATCACTGGCACAACCACCTTGTTCCCACCGTGACTGACATGTCTCAGTGCTTTTTTGGAAAGGCTTTGCAGGGTGGTCCACATCTCCCTTCCAGTGATCACCAATGTCATAGAATCATGGAGTCATTAAGGTTAGAAAAGACCATTAAGATCATCGAGTCCAACCAGAGCCCTTGCAGAGGATGCATTTTGCACTCTAAGACAAGTCAGCCATGTCTGAGATGGCCCTGATGGGAATCTCTTGCTCCTACCTTCATAGTTGATACAGCCATTGGCATCTTCCTGCCCTGCCATGAGCTGCTCCACCTCGCTTTCTGTCATCTTCTCTCCTGGAAGAGGAGGATGGAGAGGTGAGGGGAAGGGTTTTCAGCCTGCCAGGACCTTCCTGTCCTTCCAGATAACCAAAGACACCAGAGGAAGGAGAAGGGGATTAAAGGAGAGCTGCATGCCACTAGTGAGGAATGCTGGTGGGGGACTGTGGAGAGAGGATCACACTGCAGCTGTTGGCTGATAACCGAGGATGTTCTGGAGTCTCCATCTTGCCTGGATCATGCATGAAGCTGTGGCATGAGAGGGAAAAGGCCACACATTCCGGGGTTTTGACTCCTAAAAGAGCCTATGAGCAGCAGGGTGAGGAGGGTCTCTGCGATATGTGAGACCAGCTAGCTACCTGAGCCACTTGCCCAGAAAGAGCTTGGGGCCCATGCCCTGCTCCCCCCCGGGGCCAGCCATACCCAGTGTGACCAGCACATGGCGCAGCTCGGCCCCCATCACCATCCCGTTGCCCTCCTTGTCGAAGACACGCAGCCCTTCCACAAAGTCCTCGAAGGTGCCCTGCTCCTTGTTGCGGGTGAAGTGCTGCAGGATGGGGAGGAAGGTCTCAAAGTCCAGCATCTTTGTGTTCATTTCTGGAAGGGAAGGAGATGGGGTCAGAGATGAACCTCATGGGGCTGAATTCAGCCTCTGAGGGCCTCCTCATTAACTTTCTTGGTCTCTTTTCCGTCAGAGTACAGGGGAGAAGCCCCACGAGGAGACAGAATTATTATATTAGACTTGAGATTGGAAGATCCATATGAGGAATAAAGTATTAACATCAGGGGACTGCACAGAGACCCCTGATATCAGCCCAAAGTTAAACCATCAAGTGGGTCGTCTGTCCCCACAGTATTGTGGCCACACTGGGACTGGTCAGGTTATACCAGTTTGCACCAGTTCAGGATAAGGTCTGCTAAGCACCACTTGCCACCATTCCTGTGCCTATCCCATGTGTCATCATCCATGGTATGGGGAAGGGGAGTGAAGGAATTACACAGGAATGAAGCCTGTCTGCATAATTTCCTTGCCAGTTCCTTCACCTTCCAGGGTTCTTCCTACAGGGAATGTAACCCTCTACTTGCTGCCAGGGAGCACAGGAATTGCTTGTTCCACCCTGTCCCCAGCTTGCTGTCACCTTCTGGTTTGGGCTTGCCCAGCACCTTGAGGACCTCCGCGTTGGTGGGGTTGTGGCCAAGTGCCCGGAGGACGTCCCCACACTGGCCGTAGCTGATCTGCATCGTCCCCGCAGGCGTCCGGTCAAAGAGCCCGAAGGCTTCTCTGAACTCTGCAGGGAAGAAGAGCTCAGAGTGGCCCCATTCCCACTCCAGCGAAGCACGCAGTGCCTGGCAGGCAGGGAAGGGATGGACATGTGTGCAGTTGTGCCCTCTGAACGCGTCGCAGCCCCGAGTGAGCTTGAGCAATGCGGGCTGAGGTTTGCCAGACTCCTTGGATCAGTCGCTTGGCTGCTCGAGCAGGTTTTGTCACCTCTGCAGAGCTGGCTGTGTGACCTGCTGGATCCCTGCACCCTCAGCAGCTGGCTTTGCTGCAGGACATCCCTACTTATCCCCTTTTCCACTCGGATCTCCACTCTCTGGGGCTGTTCATCACCAGAGGCTGTTCCTCCCACCGGAAGCCCTGACTTTGACCCAGGCTGCATCTTGCACCATGAATGAAAAATACCTTTTCCCTGCCGGGCTCTGGATCCTGATGGTCTTTCCCCCAAGAGGGGATTTGATGTGTGGGGCCTTGGCTCTCATGTCTCTGGTGAAAAACTACCTGGAAAGAGGATTCCCCATTTCTAAAGCCATCTCTGAGAGAAGCTGAACTCGGCACTTACCTTCAATCTGCTCTGCCGTGAATTCAATCTGCAAAGAGAAGGAAGCGGAGCCGGGCGTGAGAGGTGGGCTACTGCTGGGGGGAGCAAAAGAACTCTCCCCTCTGGACCTCTCCCTCCCCAGGCTCGGGGCAGGGGGCTGCATCCATGCCGTGTCCCATATCTATGCCATGTCTGGCTGTGCCGTGTCCCTGACTGCTTCTGCCCTCGCTGTGGAGCTGAGATCCGTGTGGAGAGCGCAGCTGGCAGCAGCGGGATGTGTAGGCAGGAGGGATGCTCAGACCACAGTCAGGACTATTTTGGGTGGAAAGGATGTTATTTTAAGGTCTGATCCCAAGTTCAAGTGATTAAACAGCCTCCATGCTGAGCCTGCTCTTAATAACTCTCCTGCCAAAGCTCTGGCTTAAAAATGTGGGTATCCCGAGGAATTGCAGAAAAAGCGAGCTCCTGTTGTGGAGCCGTTGGATAAAGGATGCTCTTATGTGGAGGAGGCAACGCAGACAACAAAATACTTCAGGATGGAGACAGTGGGTGGCAGAGAAGCTTTTGATTGCTGCTGGGGCCCCGACACGGGGTCTCAGCAGGAGCTGGGGGTTCGACTCTGCAGCCAGAGCTCCGGGAGCGCCGTCCTGGTTCCCTCCAGTGAATGCTGGGCAGGGCTGGGTGGGGAAGACTCAGACATCTCCCCAGCGAGGACAGCATCACTCCCAGCCTGCTGCATCCACACAATCAGATAATTTTCCCCTCCCAAGGCTGGCTTCCAGCCTGGCTAATGCCATTTGCACAGCGCTTTGCATCGCCTGTGCCTGGCAGATGACAGGCACGGGGAAACACGGTGACGTCTTCATTCCTCACTCACCTTCACGCTTTTGGGATCGAAGGCAGGCTCCAAGCCTGCGGCTGCTTTGGCCGCTTCCTTCTTCGGGTCGGGTTTCTTGAGCGGCATCGCACTGGGATTCGCGGAGGTGCGGGCTGAGTCCTGCCGCCCAGCGAGGGAAGCGAACGGAGGGATGAAAGGCAAAGGCTGCTCCTTCCCTTATATACGGAGCCCAGTGCTCACCCTGGAGGGGCAGGCCAGCTGCTGGAGCAACTGCTACTTACTATAAAAGGAAGAAAACTCAAACGAGAGGGGCCCCAATTTGACAATTGCCCATTGTCATCGGCTCCTGGCTCCACGGAGCCACCAGCTGCCCCCCCCAGCTGCAAAAGGGGGGACATGTCCCCCTCCAGCACCTGCACCGGGTGGGCTGCATGGGGGCTGCTTGCTAAATGATCACTGAAACCTAAACGCGAATGGCCACGGGGGCCTGGCAAGAAAATAGCAACAGGATGGCTGATAAACCTGCCACGATACCCACGGGGAAACGCGCCTGTTCGCAGGCAGGCCTGCGAGGGCCAGCACTGCAGAACCCTTTTAAGACCAGGATTTATGAAATGCTGCTTCAAAGGAGCTCAGAACTCTCTGAACACTCCCTTGGCCTCACATTCAGGGTCTGCTTTGCCCCAGTCTCTCCCCAGGGCTGAGCTTGTGCCCTGGAAAAGACCAGTGTAGGTGCTCACCTCCCTCAGGGTGGCTAATGAGGAAACAGAAATGATGGCCAAAGCCACAACTGAATTCATCAGCGCAAATCTTTCCCAGCCTTGCACCACCTATCCCAAGCACCTCCAAAACCTGCAGGGAGGATGGGGTCTCCTTTTGGCTCCTCTCCAGGTGCTGGGCAGGCTCTGGTGGGAGATGCTCCTGCTCTCACCCTCCGCTCCCAACTGTTCGAAGACCCACAGAATTCACTGAAGTTCAGCACCCCAGAAAATGGGGCTTGAGGGTTTTACTGAGACATTCTAAACCATCAACTTAAACAAGATGTGTGGGGCACCAGGGCAAAGGAGGAGTTATGGGGGTCGTTCAGGAGGAGGGAGCAGCCACAAACTGCTGGGAATTCTCAGTGTGCCATCATCTCCTGATTGCTAGCAGGGTCTGGGGAGCTGAGAGGGCTGGATGGGTGTCATTTGCAGTCATTGCTTTCCAGAGCTCTCTAGAATATAACGAGTCGTTTAGCAAAAAACCCCAACATGTTTTGCTAAGTGTGAACTCAGAGCCTGGGTCAGGTTTCGCCTGGGAAATCAAGGGAATCAAATTGCCCCTGAGCTGCCTCCCCCTCAGCATCCATCTGACTCCAAAATAACCTCACCTTAACTCCATCTTCACTCACCAGCAGCTTCTGGGTCAGAAATCAGACCCAGCAGAGCCTTCAGAAAACATTCATGATGCAGTTTGACCGTTTATCCCTTGCTTGCCCTCCGTGCCCATGCAGCATCCCGAGGAGCGGCTGGCAGAGCTGGTGTCACACCCGCGCCATGGCCGGGCGGTGGAGACAGGCAGCTGCAGACAGTTTCCCCAGTCCCTGCTTGATTTTCAGCTGATGGCCACTGCGGGGCTTGTTTTGCTGTCTGATTCCATCAGCAGGAGCAGCAGCCCCTCCTGAGCCCTGCCCTTGGGATTTACGGTGCTCCCTCGACCTTCCCTCGCTGCAGGAGCCCAGCAGGGCTCTGACCCTCACTGCGCACTCGTGGGGGCTCATAGCTGCGACCAGAACGAGCTGCCTTGCCAGGAAAACCCCAAGGGAGGCTCCGGGGGCTCTGCTGCTCTGTGCAGGATTGGGGCACTTACGGAGGCAGCAAGAGCTGTGTCTGGACATGGATTGCATGGGCCAAGGGAGGGGCCCAGGCTGGGAGCTGCTGTTCCAGGGATTTGGCACTGGGCTGTTGAATTCCAGCCTCATCCCACTAATGACAACCTGCCTGGGGAAAGAAGGCTCCCCTCTTTGTGCCCCATTTCCCCAGGGGGCCGCTCAGGATGCTGGGGGTCACAAGTTGTTGGAACTGGCTGGGTGGTGGGAACAAGCTGGGCATCAGCATGACCCTGAAAGGCAGGGGACAGTCCTGGGGCCGTGCCGGGGGATGCAGGTGACAAGGGATGGTGACAGCTGCAGTGGGACCAGCTCTGACCTGATGCCCAGTGACGGTGTGGGACCCCATCCGAGTGGCTGCTCCCTCCACCCTCCTGCCCCAGGACAGAGCCTCCAGCCCCTCTCCCCAGGAGACCGAATGCAGAGGTGCCCTGAGGTCACTGCGGGTGCCTGGGGGAGCAGGACAGATCCCAGCACGTCTCCCCAAAACACATCACAGCCCCCGGAGAAGGAAAAGGGTTAAACTGGCATCTGCCTGAAAGACATCCCATCGCAGGAGCATCAGCTCGAGGTGCTGCTCACGTGCTTGCACCTTCTGCCTCCCTGCCTCCAGCCCACCTCTCTGGGATTTTCCCCACCTTCCTCCAGCTCCTTGGGACCAGTCTGGGGCTGGAGGGGACTTAGGAGCATGGGGGCAGTGGGGGAATGCTGTGACAGCTGAAAAATGAGCCACCAGGCAATGAGAGAAGTTTCTGAAAAGAGAAGAGGAATCTGCCTTGAATGAAGAGGATTTTAGCACCTTGGGCTAAGCTAATAAACCTCTGCCATCCCCATCCAAACGGGAATTGTTTGCACACGCTCCCGGAGCTGCTTAAAGCAGGCAAGACACAAAGAGAGAACAGGATCAAGCATGGTGGGGGGAGAAACCCCCCTGCCTGGAGAGCCCGTGAGCGGATCCCTATAGCCCTGCCGGGGCAGTGCCCACAGGCACAGGGGACTCACCCAGCCCTGATCTCCCAGGGACGGGCTGTGCCCCCACTGCCACCTCACCTCAGCGGGACTGGCAGCCAGGGAGGTACTTCCAGAAGATGCTCTGTCCTGCTGAACACACCAGCCCCCTCCACCACTGCCAGCGATTCTGGTCCCTGAAGTCCCCATCAGAGTGACACGGTGGCACCATGGAGGCATCTGGCCCTGTGGGAGGTATCATGGTGACTCTCCTCTGCTGCTGCCTCCTGAGCTCAGCGTGGGCTCTGGTAAGTCTGCGTGGCCCCAGGGCTCCTCCGGTCCCTCTCCTGGCTTTAAACGTTGTGCCACTGGCCCGGGCGGGGCTGGGCGTTCTCCCGACTCACATCCCGCTCTGCAGAGCTGCTGGGCAGGAGGGGAGAGCATCTCCTCTCCTGCCGAAAGCTTTCCAGCAGCCAGGGCGGCACTGCAGCCTGATGGCTTTTCCATTTCTTGGACACATCCAGGGCAGGGTTCAGTGCCTCGGAGGTGTCGGGGGAACGGCGCGGGCGGTTTACGAGCAGTGCAGGAGGGGCTGGAGGGATGCGGTGAGGGCAGAGCTGGGCACAGCCAGTGAGACTCCCACAGCCAGGCCCCCATCCTGCTGATGCACCCCCGGGATCCTACTCCTGCCCCATATCCCTCACCAGCTCCCCATCCACCCACCCAGATGCTGGTTTGGGGAAGAGCATGGACGGGAGTCCTGGATCTTCTCTCTGGGGCCAGATTTGGCTGCGCTCACTGGTGGCAGTCTGGGGAGAGTGGCTCCTCTGCATCCCAGCTCCTTTTCACTTCCAAAGCTGTGTCCTCATCCTGGCTCTAAACTCCTTCAAGCATCTTAGCCCAAAACACCCCAAAAGACTTTTGCACATGTGGTGTGATGGGGAGGCTGAAGGTGCCATGGGTTGCACTGTCTGCTCCGGGCACTGGGCAGTGGCTGGTTTGCTGAGACCCGGTCGGGCACTTTACCCAGGGGTTGCCAGACCCGGCCTGGAGAGCTCAGTGTGGGTGACAGGGACACCCCGCACTGCTGGTGGGGTGGGTGACAGTGGGCACCCAGCACTGCAAGTGGTGCAGCTGCGTCAGGAGCCTGACAGGCCACCGATTTCTGCACAGAAGCATGAGCAGAAATGACCATGGAGAGGGTGGGAAGGGCCTTGAGGTCAGCATCAGCCTTGGAAGAGGGAGAAATGAGAGCAGGAAGGCAGGAAGAGCTTTTTTCTTCCCTGTGTTGTTGAATCTACCCAAAGCCACCCAAACCTGACTCTCCTGGAGAGGGTTGGGAGAGCATGGCCATGCCGTGACTTGACAAGGGGTTGTCCCTTGGGTTTTGTCTGGGCAGGTCGATCCCGATGATGTTCTTACAAAAGAAGAGCAGATCTATCTCCTGGTGGAGGCCAAGGAAAAGTGTCAGAGGGACATACAGGCCCAGCTGGAGAAGATTGAAGGTATTGTCCCTCCCCTGTGCTTGGGTCAGCCTGCCCTGGTGGAGCTGGTTACACCGTGGGGAATGCTGTCCCCTCTGTTGGGGCGGGATGGGGCTGAGGACACCCGGCTCCTGGGGGTTTGTGGAGCTCATGGCACCATTTGTGCTCTGGGTGCAGCCATCATCCTTAGAAGCCAGCGCTGGCTCCAGCATTTTCCAGATGGCTCCACGTGCACCACAAACGAGCTGTGGAGAGGCCTTGCCCCATCTGGAGGAGGTGGGATGTGTCCCCCTCCCTGGCCCCCTGCAACTTCTCCCTCTCTGCAGCCCAGGGGGATCTATGGCAGTGTTTTCCTCCCCCTGGCCCAGCACACACCTGGGGAAGCCGGAGGTTATGCTGAGCCCCTGACTGGAGATGTGAGATGTGTCTTTGCTCTTTGGCCAGACCCTAGCTGCCCTCCAGAGTGGGATGGGATCATCTGCTGGCCAAGGGGCTCCCCCAGCCAGGAGGTGTCAGTGCCTTGCCCCGACTACATCTACGACTTCAACCACAAAGGCAAGTCTTGTACCTGGGCAGCGAGCGATCTCACCCTGGTGACAATCTACGGAGCAGGGACGTGTCTGGGCTTCCTGCGGGTCCTTCTGCTGCCACGGTCTCGTTGCTGTTCCCAGGTCACGCCTACAGGTACTGCAATGCCTATGGGACCTGGGCCATGGCTCTCAGCATCAACAAGACCTGGGCCAACTACACGGAGTGTGTCCTGCTCTTCTCCTCCGAGAGCCAGAGCCGCCAGAAGGTGACTTGTTTGTCAAAGGTGCTGGGAAAGGGGTGTGGATGGGGGCCAGGGAAGGATGAAGCAAAGGCCAGGGGAAGTGCTGGGGGCACAGGGCTCTTTCCTCTCCGCTCCTCAAACCAGCCCTGCTCCCCCTGCGCTCTGGCAGGGAGGTGGAGCTCAGTCCTTCTCTTCCAGGAGGTGTTTGACCGCCTGCACCTCATGTACACTGTGGGCTACTCCATCTCCCTGGCCTCCCTCATCGTCGCTGTCTGCATCCTCTCCTACTTCAAGTAAGGAGAGGCCAAAGCCCCTCCTGTGTGGGAGAACCCTCCTCATCCCATCGCCCACACACACGAGCCCGAGGGGGGGCAGCCCCCAAAGGAATGGGAACAATCCCAGACCCAACACAAACATCAGCCAATTTCCCAAAGCCCCGAACACCCCCAGTGTGACCAGCTCCTGATCTGCTCCACCCTGCTCTTGGACAGTGTGGACACCCTACCTGCTCCCAGATCTGGTTTCTGTGCCCATGGGAAGGCTGACACCCCAGAGCCCGCTCCGGGACCCCCCATTCCCTGAGCCCAGGTGTGATGAGCTGGTTGGGCAGCTGGGGCTGGGTTCGTGTCACATCCCTTCTCCGCAGGCGCCTGCACTGCACACGGAACTACATCCACGTCCACCTCTTCACCTCCTTCATCTGCCGCGCCCTCAGCATCTTCGTGAAGGACATGGTGCTCTACTCGGGCACGGCTCCCAGCGACACCAACAGGATGCGGGAGGACGATTTCAGGGGTCCCTTGCCAGGACAATGGGGCCACCTGGCAAGTGATGGATGGGGAAAAAGGGGGATTTAGGAGCCCTGATGCAATGGGATGTGCTTGGAATCCTCCCAGTCCGGAGCTGTGCTGCTCAGGGGGAGGGAATGAAGGTCCACCTTTGGCTCTGCCCAGCTCCTCCCTGTCCTGATGCCACAGTAGAGACCAGAGCCACAGTGTACCTTGGCCTCTGTACGGGGAATACCGCTCCTATGGGAAGGAAGATGCTGGAATATCCCAGGGGAGATGCAGCTCTCTGCAAGTAGAACATCGGGCACAGCTGGGTTTTGGTGACCAGAAAGCAAAAGCCACCAGGTTTTGCTTTTGGGGACCAGCCTGACACGGACATCTCTCTGTGCCCACAGGTTGGCTGCAAGGTGGTGGTGACCCTCTTCCTCTATTTTCTGGCCACCAACCACTACTGGATCCTGGTGGAAGGTCTCTACCTGCACAGCCTGATCTTCATGGCCTTCCTCTCCAACAAGAACTACCTGTGGGTCCTCATCATCATCGGCTGGGGTGAGCACAGACCCCAGGCCTGGCTGTGGCCCCGGAGAGCAGGCGGGAGCTGTGGCATTGGCCATGGCTGAGCGGCACCAAGTGCCCAGGGAAGGGCAGCAGGATGCAGGAACTGGTTTGATCTACAAGGGTGATGCTTCAACCCTACTCCTCACTGTCTCTGCCCTTCCAGGTCTCCCTGCTGTGTTTGTGTCCGTCTGGGCCAGCGTCAGGGCCTCACTGGCGGACACACAGTACGTACACCCACCGTCACCAGGGCCTTTGGGAGGGGAGGAGTGGCTGCAAATGCCAGCAAAGTATCTGTGGGCACCAGAACTTTTTGGAAATGAAAATTTTCCAAAAAGAACAAGAGGAGGGAACACACATTCAAGGCTTGTTCATAGAATTGTCAGTAATGCAGAGCGATAGCGGTTTTGTTCTGCATTTGGGAGGACGGTGAACGCAGGTTTGCAGCATAAATCGATCAATAAACAGCACAGAGATGGATGCTAAAGGGCATATTCTGGAGTGAGGCATTTTAAAAGGACAAAGGCCACCACATGAACAGCAGGAGTTTGGGATTAGGTCACCAAGGAGCCCTCAGGAACACTGATGCTCCTTTAAACCTGCTTTGCCCCACCACGATGGTTACGAATGCTTGGAGCTACAGCTCAAGATTTACACAAAGCTCACCAAGGGGATGAAGGGTGGGAGATGGGGATGCTGGCGTAGTTGGGGGTGCAGGGAGCCATCCTTCCCAGTGATGTCAGGTTTCTCCAAGGAGTTCCTTTACTGGTCTTCTCAGGTGCTGGGACCTCAGTGCAGGGAACATGAAGTGGATTTATCAGGTCCCCATCCTGGCTGCCGTCATGGTAAGAATCCTGTGCATGAGCCTCCCAATTCCGTTTGGGGAAAGAGACCAGAGCTGTTTGCTTGTGGTCACTGGAGTTTTGTCCTGGCCACTCTGGCACACAGGGAAGGCCCAGAGGGATCCAGGGGCTCTGGTCCCTCCTGCTCTGACCACAGCATCACTGCCATGCCCCTGCCTGCACCTCAGCCAGAGCTGCCTGTCTGTGTCCCCGAGGGCTCCTCAGGCAGACCCCAGGTCACTGTGGGCACCATCACCAGCGTGGGTGTCTGTTGGCAGGTGAACTTCTTCCTCTTCCTCAACATCGTCCGGGTGTTGGCCTCCAAGCTCTGGGAGACCACCACGGGCAAGCTGGACCCCCGGCAGCAGTACAGGCAAGTGCTGGCAGCACCAAACCCTCATGTCCTGCCCGTTCAGCCAGAACGGCTCCCAGAGGTTGTGAAGGAGGAGCAGAGGTGTGGGGAGAGCTGGAGGAGTGAGGAAGGGTGGCAGGACAATGGCAGCCAGTGCTTCTGGCAGCTCCGCTGGATTGAAGCCTGGCTCTGGAGTTCTGAGCTTTTCCTGCTCCCATCTCCAGCCTGGACACTGCAGGGGCCAGGGGCTGCCCAGTGGGTCCTGGGTAACGGCTCCGAGGTTTCTCCTTTCAGGAAGCTGCTCAAGTCCACGCTGGTGCTGATGCCGCTTTTCGGAGTCCACTACGTGGTGTTCATGGCCATGCCCTACACCGAGGTCTCTGGGCTCCTGTGGCAGATCCAGATGCACTACGAGATGCTTTTTAACTCCTCCCAGGTGTGTTGACACGGGACTGCTCTGAGCATTGAGGGATGTTCATCCAGGGAGGCTCAGGGACCTCAAACTCCACCTCTTTTGGTCTCTTGGCAGGGTTTCTTTGTGGCTTTTATCTACTGCTTTTGCAATGGGGAGGTAAGTGGGAAGAGTGAAGAGCTAAGCTCCCTATTCCAGCCCCTTTAGAGTCAGGGAAGGCAAACTTGCAGCCCCAGGCTGTGATAACCAGAGCAAAAAGCTTGGATCCATCCCTCTCAGTAGGATTTGGAGGGAAAAAAGGGAAAGGAAAAAGGCAAAGGGAGGTAAGGGAAAAGGGAAGTGAAGGGAAGCGAAGGGAAGCGAAGGGAAGGCAATTTTGCTTTCTCTGGGCACAGCAGCCCCCTCTGCTCTCTCAGGTGCAGGCTGAGATCAAGAAGGCCCATTTCCGGAGGCTCCTGGCGCTGGACGTGGGGCAGCAGGCGCGCTCCGGGAGCTGCTGCTGCGCCGGGCCGGGCTCCCAGGCCCCCCAAAGCTGCAGCACGAGCCTGGCGGGGCGGGGAGTGGGGGGCACCCGGGGCTCGCTGCTCCCGGCCCGGCCCCGCCTGCCCGGATACATCCCCAGCTCCGGCGCCTCGGACCAGCTCCTGCCCTGCCCCGCCCAGGAACTGAGCCAGAAACCCCTGGGGAAAACCACGGTGGATTTGACAGTGACTCAGTGTCAGCCCAACCCCAACAAGGAGCTGGAGACGATGCTGTGAAGTGGAGGGTGGGTTTCCCACCTGGGCATGCAGATGTGCCTGGAAAGATGCCGATCCTCATGCTTCGGGCACTGCTTACACTTGCATGGAGAGCCAGGGTTGGGATAGCAGCTGGAACAATCCAGCTCCCTTTCTGTCAGAGCCAGAGTGCAAAGGGACCACGTGCTCTCGCTCCTCCTTCCCCCTCCGGCCCAAAAACAAGCCATAAAATCTCATTCTCCTCCACGTGCAAGTGACTGATGTGATGTCTGTGCATGCAAAGCCTTGAGTCTTCACCAGGAAACACCTCCGTGCTCACTCCTACCCCCACAAGTGGGAGGTGACTTCTCCAGGGCGGATAAAACCCATCCCACGAGCCGGGTCCTGCCTCGGACTCCCCTACCCAGCACCAGCTCCAGCCTTGACCAGCCTCGGGGAGCAGAGAGTGCCTGTGGAGCTGTTCTGCAGCTCACCCTGCCCTCCCTCATCCTCTGGAGCTCGTGGGTGGTGTGAACACTAACACACAACCACAAACTGGAGCGGGAGGCACTGGGATGGGGTGGGATGAAGGAGGCAGGACAAACTGCATGGCCTGGAAGGGTGCAGGGAATACCTGAATCCCCAACACTCCATCCATTAACACAAAGACCCCTGCATGCAACAGTCATGGCCTTGTCATCTCATTGCAGGCTAAAAAGTGAATAAAGAGAGTCGCTCTGGCTTCTTTCCATCCTTGTATTCCATCACAGACCCAGCAGCCGGTGGCTGGAGAGCAGCCGTGGGGGGAGGACGGAACCCCGGCCCCATTCCCAGCCAGGTCTGATCTCCCTCTGCCCCCTGCCACGGAGAGGAGCCCCAGCATCCCCCTGCCCTGCACCTGCACTGCCCGGGAAAGCTCCTCGCCTGAGGGAAAAGGCATTCCCGAGGAGCTATGTAGATGGCAGAGAAATTGAACAGCATGTTGGTGGTAGCATGGAGCATCTTTTTCCTACACAGTTCCTCAAGGCAGCAATTTCATGCTAAAGTGCCAGGGAACAGGTAAGTAATTGTGTGCGTTCCCGGATCTTCCAGTGAAAAGCTAAGGTGCAAAGGGAGTCATAGGGAACTGGAAGGACAGACAGCCAGGAGCCATGTCAGGGAAAGGAAGGAGTCACATTTTTAAAATCATCTCTTGGAAGGAATTTGTCTCTTTGGAAGACACCAGCACAGCTGCCACTGCAAGGACAGATCCTTCTCAGGGCAGCTGGAATGCTGCTCACACTGCTCCCTTGTTCCGTGGGGATGGAACCAACCCTCCCACAGACCTTGCACAGCCCCGCAAGCTGACATTTGTGGCTCCCTGTCACTGATCAATATTTACTCACTCTCTTCCCAAGAGGCTCCTGGTAGCTGGGAGAGGGGTGAGGAATTTCAATAATCCTACAAAGAGTAGAGAGAAGCATTAAGAAGAAGGGGAGAACCCCCAGCATATGCCTCACATGGGGCCAGTTCCCAGTAGCAGTGAGCTGGGATCTGGGAAGGGAGGGAGCAGATGGCAGCTCAGACTTTGGGGCTATTTTTACATTTTGTTTTGAAACTCCAATCTTGAATTGCAGTGATGAACCTTCAGGGTGAGAAGGGGAACACAACCTGTAAAGCCCTGCCAGTCTGCCCTGAAACACCCTTGTCTTCACACTGAGTGTGCAGAGCTCAAAGGAGGGCAACGATTCCTGCCCAGACTGTGGGGAGGGAATTCTGGAAACTATTTTAAAAAACTCCAGCAGATTAGAGCTGGTTTCTGAAGGGGCCCAAATAATCACTTGGTGTCTGAACTGAAGCCAGTTCATGTGTCAGTCAGATCTAGGGACTGTTGCTGAGTTCTCTTTCAGGTCTGCCCATTACCCCATGAAAAGCTGGGATGAGTCACATGTCCTGGTCTGTATCCTTTCCTCTTATAAAGCAGAGGAAAATTGATTCCCCAGGAGGCCTTGAAGCTAAAACAGGGTTTGTGAAACATTCTGGGGTGAAAGATACTAAGAAAAACCACAGGAAGTATTTTATCAACTACAATCCACAACTTCTGGTAAGAGAAACACAGTCAGATCTCCAGACAGTCAGCTCTCCATCCACACATCAGGGCAGCCAAAGGAAGCGGAGAATAAAAAGCACATTCTGAATATTTTTGTACCAGTAATAAAACATTTACTAGAGCAAGCAGAAAGTAAATGAACAGCTGATAAAGAAAACATCACAATGTCACAAGACTCTGACAGCTTCTGGTACTTCTTCCAGTGGAAACACGCCAGCGGTGGGTGCTGACATGTCCCAACTGAAAAGTTCTTCCCTGCCTTGTGGCAAAAAAAAAAAGAAGTTAAAAAATGGGTAACGCACACAACGAGTTAAAAACGGGCAAGCAAGATTTTACAGATTTACTACATGTGTCCAAAACAGGGACAGATCTGAGCTGTTTCTTTTCATTAACTGTTTTCTGGGTTCTCCCTAAAGGCTTCTGAGCAACAGATCCCTGAATTTCTAAGTGAAGCCTCTTCCTTTAGCCACACTTCCTGGGGGGCTCCAGCCTGATTGTTGTGGTGTATCTACATTGTTTTCCCTTTTTTGTTTTTAATTTGAAGAAAGCACTCAACCCTCTCAGAACAGAGGATGCATAGGCACAGCAGAGAGACAGGTTTGCTATGCAGGCTTCCACCAGAATCAGTGATATCAGGAAACAGGAGGTTCTTCGAAAGAAAAAAAATATCTGGGCAATGGGATTGGAATTAAAGTACTGACCACGAATTTGTGGTTTGCTGGGCTGGAGAAGGATCCCTTGAACTGCTCCAAACACATCCACACACCCACATCCACACACTTGCCCACACACCCACCAAAAAAAACCCCAAAAAAACAAACCCAAACAAAAAAACCCAACTTGCTCTGCCCCACCTTCAGCAAAGCAAATTGACACATTCTTACTTGATGGGGACAGAGGTAAGGGGCAACCTGGAGGCCAAATTATTTGGGGAGAATATGTGAAAAGGAGATGGGGGAAGAACTCACCATACTGACCAAACTGCTGCAAGATTAATGTCTAACAGGCAGGTCCTGAGCACCTCTAGGTGGACTGGACTGGTTTGTAAATGTGAACGCTGGTTAAGAAAAGACTAATTTATACTTCTATGGACAAGAGTTTCTTAATGTTCCAAGGATGTGGAACAGCTTCTTTTTGTCAAGAAGATCTGTTTAAATCCAGCAGAGTCACTCGAGCACTGAATGTTTCAAAGCAGAACCCAGGGAGCTTTATCAAAATGATTTCTTTCACTAAGTGTTGTGTGCATTTCGTTCGGGTGAATCTGTCCACAGATGAACTTGCGTGGGGGTTCTCATGGTTTCCTTCTCCCGCCCTAGCTGCTCAACAACCAGTTACCAAAAACCCCAAGAAATCCTCTCGAAAAAGACAACACCACCTGCAGAAATTCCAGGCTGTGAACCCCCAGCTTTTAACTGTCCCACCGGCTCTTCTTCCGTTTTGGGGGCTCTGGGATAGCAAAACCATCTGTCTTGTTGTCTCGGCTGTTGGCATCCTTCCTGTTCTCTCCATTCCTGCTCTCGCTGTTCCTCCCTTCGGTGCTGTTCCTGCTGTCACCGTTGTTGCGGTTGCCGCCGCCCGGGAAGTCGGTGAAGTGCCGGCCCTCGCCGTGGCGGTGGATGTCGCCGTGGCGGCCGTCACCATGCCGAGAGGGGTCACTGTGGCGGCCGCCGCCTTCGCCGTGGCGCTGGACGTCGTTGTAGCGCTGGACGTCGTTGTAGCGCTGGACGTCGTTGTAGCGCTGGACGTCGCCGTGGCGCTGGACGTCGCCGTGGCGCTGGACGTCCCCGTGGCGCTGGACATCATTGTAGCGCTGGACATCGCCGTGGCGCTGGACATCGCCGTGGCGCTGGACGTCCCCGTGGCGCTGGACATCGTTGTAGCGCTGGACATCGTTGTAGCGCTGGACATCGCCGTGGCGGCCACCACCCTCTGCACGGCCACCGCCCTCCGCACGGCCACCGCCCTCCGCGCGGCCACCGCCCTCCCCGCGCCGCGGGGCCTCGCCGTGGCGGCTGTTCCGGTTGTCGTTGTACCGTTCTCTGACAATGCCACCAACGCCGCCGCCTTCTCGACTGTTGGTGCTGGCATTTGTGTTGTTGAAACCCTGTGCTCCGACACTCGGGAAGGTGGGAACGCTGCTCAAATTGCCGCTGCTGGTGAAGCCTGGGACACCCTTTGCTGCCGCGGTGGCTGCGATGGGGCTCTCGGGATTGGAGGCGTTTTGCTGCGCTGAACTCGTCGGGACAGAGTTCAGGCTCCCAGCGCTGGTCCAGCCACTGGCACCGGCAGCAGAGCTCCCAGTCTTTTGGTTATTTAAACTTGCAGCAACAAAGTGACTCTTGTATTGGGACTGCAGGAAAGGGAGAGACAAAAGAGAGTAGGTTTGGCTTTGCGCTGCCCCACAGAACACGGCGTCACTGTGCAGTCACTAGCCTGCCTTGGATTTTGGGGAAACAGAGTTCCTAGAAAAAGTCAGTCTTGTAGTGGTTACATTCCTGCTGTGCTTCTGGACACATAGTAACGAGCACCTCCTACCACACCACACCAACAAAGGAGTTCTTACACTGTGGGTTTCATTTTTACACTGAAGAGAAAGAGCTTCTGTTTCCCCTTTTGATTGAAATTACACTATTACTGCTAAGCAACCTCAACAGAATCAAGTCCAGGTGCAGAATCCACAAAGGAAAAAGAGCCAAGAGGCAGCAGAAAACAAAGTAAGTTTGGCAAATTTGTGCAAACGTGTTCAGTCCAGCGTGCACCTAATTCCACCACTTGGGACTGCAATGCTGAGTGTGCTCCAAGTGCCACAACCACCACATTCAACTTCCGTGAAATAACAGAGCTGCTGCATTTTCAGGGGAGAAAAAGAGACCAAGCATGGAACCAACCTGGAAAGCTGCTTTCATTGCTGTCAGCCTGTCCCCCATGGCCCCTGTGGATGGCTTGTAGGCCTCGTAGTTGCTCATCACACTGTTGTTGTTTCCACGGTCCTGTGCAAAAACACAAAAGGCAACTGCAGAGATTTATCCCACACAGACACACTCAATTCAACCACTCCCCACATCTATCCCATCCCTGCACTCAAGAAATACATCCACTAAGGATGACAGACTTCTGGAGAGTCCTGAAACAGTTTGCTCCATTTTTTTTCTGCCAAGAATCAGCCCGGAAATGGCTTTTGAAGTAATTTACTAGCATTTATTCTACAGCGACAGTCTATTTTATGAGGAATCTCCAAATCTTCTGGATCGCTCTGGCTCTAAAAAAAAGCAGCTCTTGACAAGAGAAGAACAGCACAGGAGACTTTCACTTGAGATAGCTGATCCTAACTCTGAAAGATGCTGAGCTATGAAAACTTTTACAGCAGACACTGTAATCCAGTACCAAGATTTTTTAAATTAAAGAGTAATCAATACTAAGTGAAAAAGTTCCAAGAATCTGTGAACAACCTCTTCAGCATCTCTGGTACTTACAGTATTTTCTGAGCCCAGCCCGGGGCGTTCACGGTATCCCAAGCCACCACCACCAATATTCAGCTTCTTGCCCTTCCCTCCTTTAAAACGGGATTTCCGGAACCACGGATTCTGTAAAAAAAGGACAAATGTTTCTCAACACAGGGAATAAAAAGCTTCATAAATGCATGTAATGAGGCTGAGAAAAAAAAGGATACTGAGCATTTCAAAAGACAAACATAAATACTGTTTTCCATTCAACCACACAGCTGCTGTAGACAGTTGTGCCATGTGGATCTGATGCTTTGGGTTACGAATGCTTTCTATGAAAACTAATTTTACACCTTCAACTCCCGTTCAGGTTAAGGTTTTGGGGGTTTGCATTCTAATAAACCCAGGAATAAACACAATTTCCAATGCCATCACTTGGGAGCTCTGCTCTTGCTCATACTTTGGTTTCACGGATTTAGCCCAGTGCTTGGCTAAGGAGAAATGAGGGTCTGTCAGCAGAACTTTCTGTACCAAGCAGTGGCCAGGGAATGTCAGCCCAATCAGAGCTTCTGTTTCCAGGTGTTTAAACAATAGTTGGCTGCATCTCTTTTTATGCCCTACAGTCTCTCCAAATGTAAATAAGTCAGTTGGCTTCTTCATGCTTCTCTCAAGGCAGCCAGGGGTCCTCTGCCTCACTAATTCTGTCTCTTCTGAAAATGCTGTCTATATCAGAAAAAGTGTTTCCTTTTGGCAGCTGTTGTCCAAGCTGCTTGCTAATGTAGCTACAGGCCTGTTAATCCATCTCTGAATCTGAGAGTTACCAAAAAGCCTGGGCTCTCTTGCAGCTATACAGGCAGCAAAAGACAAGAAGTTAAAGAGTTGATGAGTTCAGTGGCACAAGCACAATTGCTGCAGCTACCTGTCACACCTATATATAGCAAACCTGCCAGCGAGCACTGCCAAGCAGGTGGAACGATCAAGCAACAACCCTTTCACAGAGGGAATGTCCCTGTAATTGTTTTCTAGTTTAGCTTTCAACTAAGCTGCATCTCCCAGGTGTCTGCTATAAATCTGACTGTAATGAGACACTGGAATGCTCTGCTGGCATCAGCAGGTTACAGCTCCTAATTTCCTAGGCAGTGCCTGGCCCCAAAATAGATCACATACTGTGTTCCAAAATCTTCATGGATTCTTTCAAAGGCCATTAAAAACACTAGGAAACCTACTTTAAACCAGGACAGATCTCCAAAAGGTCACTGCTAATACATGATGGAGCCAGCAACGTGAGCTGGCTGATTTTGTGCTGAATCTGGAGTGAAACTTCCTCATCTCAAGTTTTGCTGGTTCATACCTGCATTGCCAAATCCAGCAGCTCTTTGGAGACATGCTGGTTGGCACCCTCCAGGTTTCTGACGAGGTCACCAGCGAAGTTGCTGTCCTTGGGGGTCAGCAGAGTGTAGGCAACTCCCTTCTCCCCCGCGCGGCCAGTGCGGCCGATCCGGTGCGTGTGGGTGTCTATATCCCGAGCCACGTCGTAGTTGATGACAGTCTTGATGGAAGGGATATCCAACCCTCGAGCTGGAAGAGCAACGTGGTGGGAAGTGTCATTATCCCCAATTAACTCAAAGCAATTCCTCTGGTACCAGGGTATCACCCTGCTCTGGTCCAGTGGGCAAAAGGAATGTCAGCTGATGAACAAACAGCAACCACTTCCTTAAGGCACAGCTTTTCTTTCTGTACGTTAAAAAATGTCAGACTGTAATTTAGGCATCATTAAAAGACTAAAAATAACCTCCCCTGCCAATGCCATGTACTGCACAGGCACACAGGGTGACTCTCGGGGGTGTCTGTGCAGGGCCAGGAGTTCGGCTCCATGATCCCTGTGGGGATCCACAGCTCAGGATATTCCATGGTTCTGAAAAGCACCTTGGAACACAGTGTCCTGCAGGTGCAGAAGCCAACCTGTTTGCCTTCCACTGAAACATGTTTGCCTTTCTGCTGATACCCACAGCTTGTCTGAGCTGCTTTCCAGAAGGTCACGTACCTGCCACATCAGTAGCTACCAGGATGGGGATCCCCTTTTTCTTAAATTCTGAAATGACTTTATTCCTCTCACTCTGGTCCATGTCCCCATGAAGCAGCCCCAGGTTATGATCCTCCTGCTTGAGGTTATTGGCCAGCTCCTCTGCGTTGGCTTTCTTGGTGACGAAGAGGAGGACGCTCCCGGAGGACGTGAACTCCACGAGGCGCCGCGTCAACCAGTTCCACTTGCTGGGCCCAGAGGGGAAAATCTCCACAATCTGAGTGACATCTTCATTTGCCTAAGGGGAGAAACGTCCTCAGAGTCAGGAAGGTGGGAGGAATAAACAGACTCCCCAAACATCCTGCATCGCAAGTAATACAGTGCAGTGCAGCTTACAGCACTACCTGCAAGTTTCTCTGAAAGATTTAATTTTTACACATTTTAATATTATTTCAAGGATGATGCTCCTACTACACAGTAATAGTTTAGATCAATGAATAGAGGCTCTGTGATTGAGCTGGGAAAGCTGGTGCTTTTCTTAAGCAAAACTAAGGAAAAATTTTCCCAGAAAAAAGGCGCTTCAGACAGTCATTTTTTTGTTATAAAGGGACCTGATGTAAAAACCAAAAAATACAGAGAACTGGTTAAAAGAAGAATGTTCTGAAGGCATCTCGTAAAATTTCTCAACAGTTTCAATATACTATTAGCAAAGTTTCTTCCCAGCAAGTTTACATCTGCCCACTTCATCAGCTTCCTACCAGATCCCAGCCTGCTGATAGTTCAGCTGTCACTGTCAAGCAAGTCCAGCATCAACATTCCCATGTAAACCATAGGACAGAGATTTTAAGTTTCAAATTCTTCACTGCAGAAGTTGCAATGGCTTTGTTTATGCTTTTGAGGCAAAACTAAAAGATATAACCATTGATTCAACCTAATAACAAAAATAAACCACTGCATTAATGTTCTACTCCTTGATGAAACCTCCCAACACTACAGGAATATTTGTTGACAGAAAGGTCGATAAAAATAGAAACCCACAAAACTTTCTATTTTTGCCGAGCACAAATTATTTACAACTAAAGACAAATGATGATTTTTGCAGTTTAGCTTCAATTTCAGAGAACAGAAAGAGAACAATTCTTTGCTCTGAGTGTCTCACAAGTATCGTGGAATTACCTCTCCAATGTCTCCTTGCACAACCCGAATTGGGTCGATCAGAATATCCCGGGCCAACTTCTCAATCTTCTTACGGAACGTGGCACTGAACAAGAGGGCTGGAAGAGAAACATGCTTCAAACTCCTTGAAGTAGAAACTTCCCCTCAGAACTGTGAAAACACTGCACAGATGTTGTGAAGGAGGACCTGGATTCCTGAGTGTAGGTGAACTGAAGCTGAGATTCTGACGGAAATTACCAACCACTGTTAGAATACCACTAAGTGGAAACACATTTCATTGCATCTGAAATGTTGATAAAACGGGGCACTGCTGTGAACTTTCTCTCATGGCAGCTCAGAACACTGAATTTCAAGGCATATGAACATGAATTCAGCTAATCATCTTTGCTCTGAGTGCAGTCAGTGGGGGGATTACAGAGAGATGAGCTGAATGCCCACATGTCACAACTGCTCCCTCCCAACAGCCCACGCTGAGAATAACATCAGTGGACTTTGGCACAAGTCTCCTGGTGTGGCTGTGTCCAGAACTGGAAATCCAAGCTCTGCTCCAGACTCACTGTTTACTCACTCTGTCTGTCAGGACGTACGTGGCTTGCGATTGATCTGACCTGATATTCTGCAAAGGAGAAGAAATGCTCTAATCAACCCTGTACGCTCATTATTTAGTAGAATTAAGTCAAAATGCAGTTTCATTGCTTTATTTAACGCATAACCACAGAATGAATGAGTGCTTCTCACTCGCTATTTAATTTTACAGACCCCCTAAGCTGGGACTGCGTACCAGTGCTTTCCAAAACAGCGACTTTGGTTCAATACGTACCAAACCCCATATCAAACATTCTGTCAGCTTCATCAAACACAAGGTAAGTGACTCTCTGGAGGTTTGTAGCTTTCTTTTTCACATGATCAATCAAACGACCCTAGTAAGAAAATACTCCAAGTTTTTAAAGCACCTTTAAAAACATGTTAATATATACAACCACCTAGCTGCTTTTTATCCTGCCTTACCAGAGACTCAGAACAGAAAACATCTCAAGGCTTCAGTCTCAAATTAAGCGTCAATACTGACGTCATAGGAACAGATTCTTACAACTTTTTTCAAGCTGAACAGCGCAAAACCTTGTACTTGGTGCACACAGGTACTTACTGGTGTGCAGACCACAATCTCTGCCCCCTCCTGCAGGGCCTTGGCTTGCTCCCACATGCTCCCTCCTCCGTACACGGCCACGGAGCGCAGGTTATAGGCCTTGCCAAAGCGCTTGCACTCCGAGTGGATCTGAGGGTGTGACACAAACACAGCACAGCTCACGTCAGACAACACATCTACCTTGGAAATACAGCATGGCTCCTGAAATGCACTTTTCAGCCACTAACTTAATGAAATTATTCCAAACTCCTCAGGGGTGAATACTTTGACACATGTGGATAATTTCCAGTAACCTGAGAAACCTATTTAGGCATCCGACAATAATTTAACCTGCAGGCTCTATCCTTTTGCACATACAATTTGTTACAATGTATCCACAGCATTCTTATACATAAAAATAATACAGGAGCACTGTGCAAAATTTTAAAATGTTACGTTTGTCACGATCCTTCAAGAAAACAACGGTAGGAAAGAGCTGTGAGCTGCAGCCAGGCTACTCATGCACAGAGTAGTTTTTACAAATACTGTCCTGAGGGTCTCTGAAAATTTTTGCCAAGAATTCTGCCTTCTCCTCCAAGGAGACTGGCTGGCACATACAGGAATGCTACACACCTACCTGCTGGCAGAGCTCCCTGGTCGGGCAGACGATCACTGCAATGGGACCATCCCCTGGTTCAAGCTCCTTCTGATCCATGATGTGGATCAGCATTGGCCAGATGAAGGCAGCTGTTTTCCCACTTCCAGTCTTAGCTATCCCAATCATGTCTCTGCCACTTAGTGCCACTGGAACACCCTAAAAAGAAGGAGATTCTAACCTCACATTACGCCCACTGTAGCATATCCTTGTTCTAGACACTACAGGAAAACTCAGGTAACGAAGAAAGCCCACGGCAGAGGACTCACAGCAACAATTTGTCCATGCTTACACAGTTTTATTGCGAAGTTCAGCTCTGAATTAGTTTGTTTTAAGGGCTGGAAGCCATTATCATGTTGGACTGTTGGTAGCCTGTATAAAATCAATGTTTGGGCACAGTACAGCACCCCAAGGATATGTTTATATGTACACAAATGCATCTTGTCCAGCTCTAAGAATGCTAAAAACATTGCAGTAGAATCCCTTTAGTTTGCGTAGCTCTTCAAGGAATAAAGTTGTCAATATATGGCTCTTAATTCAGCTACTGTTATGGTTATTTTTAATACAATTTCTAAAAAAAAAAAAGCTACCTGAACTTTTACATACATTTCTATGAGCAAGAGACATCTCTTGAATGTTCTTGATTTACCAAAAAGCAATGAAAAAGGAATACGGATATATTTACAGCAGTCACTTAACAAGAAAAAAAATTGGGTAAGCTTCTATTTAAAAAATATAAAAGCTATTTTTTTAGAAAAACCAACAGATCTCTGTAGGCAACTAGAATTGCATTTGTCACATCCTCATGAGGATGAGGGAGCTCTGCATGTGTTTTTTTAGTTCTCTTTACAAGTCTGAGAAGTAACAACACTCACCTGACATTGTATTGGAGTGGGTTGGGTATACTCAGATTTCCTAATCTGATGCATAAGCTGCTCATCAAACCCAAAATGAGCGAAACTACTGCCAGGCCTTGGAGGAGCAGCCCCGGAGACCTTGGAAAGAGAAAAAGATCTTTGTTTGTGAACAGTGAGAGAAAACCAAAGAGCAATCTGGGGGGGGAAAAAAAAAAGGGTCTCTCTGCCTCTGAATAATAACTTTACTTTTTGAGTGGACGTTATATTTAACTGGGTGCAAATTCCACATGTGTTGTGTAAATAAGACTTTCAGGTATAAAAATTATAAAAATAAAAAAATATCTGTTAATCAACAAGAGCTACTAAATGTCATTTTTACCTCCTTGTGTATAACTGGTGTTCTACCCCAAATAATTCCCTTTGCAGAAGGTCACCCCTCTAACACGTCACAAATGGCGAAGAATTTATTTCTGCATCTATTTCCAGTTTTTACTCCTAGCTCTGGAGGTCTTTAGTCCAAGTGGCATTCCTCACTGCCCACTTTTACAAATCCATAGGAGACTTTCAAGAAATCAGTCACTGAAGGTGCCTGAGAGGTCTGGATTCAAAAGCCGGAGTTTCCAGTGAAAATCTTCATTAAAACGAAGACAGTCTGAAAATGAAAGGGAGTTAAAAGCTGCTGGGAGGACAGTTTTGTGACCAGCTTACCCGGAGATTCAGCTTATGCCGTAACTCCACCACTTGCTGCGGGGTCAGGCTGGTGATCTCCTCATGCTCATCATAGAAATTTTTCTCAAATGGTGGGTATTCAATCTGCAAAGTAATTCATTAATTACTCAATTAGTCCAGACTCAAGATTCCTTTTTTTCTGAAGTACTTAATTGTCTGCCAGAACATTTGCTTAAATTAAGCCATTTCAAGGACCTTTAATACGACTCACCTAAGAAAGCATTGAAATATTACAGGGGCCTCCTCAGCTCCTGCTTTCTGGAATGCCTCAAACAGAACAGAACGGAACACAACAGAATTCCCTCCTACCTCTGAATGGTCAATAGGTGGAAGAGGATCAATGATTTTTTTGGATGGCGCAATTGGATTCCCATCACTATCATACTCCAGGTTATCCTCTTCCTCCTCTTGCACTACACCAGCAGTGGGGTTCTCAGCCATGTAGCGAAAATATGCTTCCTGCAGCAAAACAGATCAGCAGACTCACACACAATAGGATGCAAAATTACTACTGTTTGTAGAAGTGATGTATGTGCTAAGTGGCTGTTTGCTTTCACATCCACCATTGAGGAAAAAGGTAACTACATTCACTAGAACTGATTCTTCTAACACCAACAGATAGATCCTGAAGGACAAGAAGTACAAATGAAGAAAACAACTCCACTGTCAACTACACCACAAAATGCTCCTAAACACCAAACTTCTCTTGTGTCTGCTTAACAACTCCTTCTACCAAATCTTGTTACGTTTAACAACAGAAGGATCTATTCTTATTTCCGCATGAACAAAGCACAAATGCTGTAGGTTTCTAACCAGAAAACACATTGTTACTAAGCATACCGTGTTGATTTTTTAAACATGTTATGTCAAAGATAGTTTCTTTCCTTCCCCTAACTAGACTTTAGGAAATGAAAATACATCTATTTTTCACTGAGAGAGTCAACAACAAACGTGAAAGAAACTATTTCAGGAGAGTCCTTCAAGACAAGCCCAAGTTAAGACACTGTCACCCTGTCACATGCCATTCTCACAGCTCACAAAGATGTTTGTGTCTCTCAGATTCTCACTGGCACACAAAGACTTTCTCATAGAGGAAACACCAGTCTCACTTGACACAAATATTTAAGATCAGATTTGTAAAGAAAGGCTCAATTACAAATATATGTATATACTCATCTGGCTTTTCCATTTTCCTGGCCAATTATCCCTCAGTCACAGAGCAATGCACACAATACACTTGAACAACAGCTGTCCCCAAGCATAAAGTCACCTCTGCTCAAACTTTGGCACAGCTACACTGACCACACTGTAAGCAGAGGCCTCAAGGCCAGACAACCCTGCCAAGCTCTGCAATAATGCAAGTAACACAAGAGTTAGTAACTACAACTCAGTAGTAAGGGACATTTTGAAATTAAGTCTTTTCTCTTTATTATTTCTGCTACAGTGATGCTTATAAACCTCAATGAGAACTGGAGCTTCTCTGAAAATAGGGATCAAAATGCCTGATTCTTGCTCTGAAGTGACCGCACATTTCACTGCAAGGAGCCTCCACAGTTCAACAGCCTCTCCCTGGTGTCCCCTGGAACTGACTGTGCTAATCGCAATTTGTAAGATCCTCAGACACCGAACAACCTCTACAGGAATCTGAAGTTCAAATTGACTAAAAAAAATCTTCTTCAATGAATGCAGTTGTCTAATATTCTTCTTAAAACACCTAGAAGAGTAGAGACGGCAGGGTAACCCACTGCAGCTTCCTGCTGAATTGTCCAGATACTGCATGATACCGGAATTTTGTTTGTCCCTAGTAGTTACGTGTTTGGAGAGGGAAGGTTAAAAAATACAAAACAACAAAAAAAGAAGATAGAAAGACTGCATAGGAACTCACTTGGTCATCTTCCTCTTCAATGTCATCTCGAATACCCCTGGAAAAACAAGCGGAGAAAAAACTTCCCTGCAAGTGTTCCACAGACTCAGCTCAATAGTTTCATTTGATTAGTGCTGAGCTCCAGATTTTGTGGAAGACACAACACTATCAACGTGGCAACATTTATATTCCCAACCCGTGGAGTTTTCATATCTGGTGCCAACCACAGCAGTGACCCTGCAAAGACTTCTCTTTACTTCTACTACTAAGACTGAAAGATTAAGACTCCGTCTTCCCAGCAGAAGCCACATCAAAGATCATCCTGGTCTAAGCTCTTGATGCTACAGAAGTCCCGTAACTGAAGAGGAATATGAGCCAGGAAGTGCAAATCCAGTTCGGAACTTCCCCAGGTGGTGATTTGGATCCAGTGTCCTGTGTCAGGACCATGTATAATCTGATCAACCCCATGCAATGTAACTTCTACCAGTATATCTGACATTTCTATCTAGAATCAACAGCATAACTGTTTTCCTTGATCAAAACAAATAGATAAGCTACACAAATCCAAACTGGTTTTAAACTCCAAATTTAGTACCCCAATTGCCATGTGCTACCTAGTCTATCAGCTTTAATGTCCAAAAACCTAGTCCAAATTTGGAAGAGGCTCCAGTACTCCAGGTACAGCAGCACTGAGCTATTTTGCTCACATAAATGCAATTTTAAGCTAAACCATCCTGGTCTTTCCAAGGGTGTGGGAAGCAGAAAAGCTATCCAGGCTGATCTGGAAGGTGGCAGGAGTACAATGTGCTGCCCCAATTTCTGTGGCCTAGAAAGGCTTCTCGTGTGGGATAACTCTGAGTGTTGTTGCAGTTTGCCACAGGATGCTGCCATGGATTCTTCCCTGTTATTCAATTTTTACAGCACAAATCATTACTCACAGGATATCATGCACTGGTTAATGATGTTTATAAGGTATATACTATACTGTCTAATGAACAACCATCATCAACAAAATGTACTGGAATTCTCTGAGCACCACACAAGACACAGGCAGGGATAGGAACGATAAAAGAGAACTTACTTCACGTTCTTTTTTTCTTTGTCTTTATCTTCAAGTCTCTTCATGTCTCGAGCAGCTTGATCCTAGCAGGTCATAAAATTGTGACATGTTAAAAAAACCAAGATGGTAAAACATGGAAGGGAAAAATGTTCCTGCATAATTAGACCATTATGTCACAGAGACAACACTTCTTGGACTAAACTTTGTCTTGTTCTGTATCTGATTATGCTAAATAAATTCTCCTCCTAGTACGTTTGAATTTATATATTACTCTAAGCTTGTGACAATGTTATTGAAAAAATAAATTCCCCATATTCCTCCTGAATCCAGCCAATAACAGAACTGTGGCTAAGAAACAGCTCATGATAAATACAAACAATTACCATTTAAGTAGTGAAAAATGCACGAAACCTTAGTTTGATATTCAGAGACAAGCAGAGCTCTATGTTGTATTGTTCTGACATCCTCAGAGAAGTTAACTATTTAAGTTATTGCAAGTCATATCCACTCTCAGCCTATCCAATCAATTTTTGAGTTCTAACACCATCCTACATAAACCCCAAAGTTAAGTGGCATTTTGCAGCTGCCAAAGCCCTGAGTGACATTTGCTGCCCCTGACTGCACACAAGTACAGCCACAGCAATGAATAAACATTCCCTGAGCCGGCTCTTGCCTCCACTTCAGCCATGAATGCCTCCAGAGGATCATCATCGCTGTCAGAGTCTGCCGATTTGGAATGGAACTGCTGCCGAGTGGGGGAATTCTCTGCGGGAATGTAGGGCAATTCCACATTGCTGGAATCTTCCTCCTCATCCTCAAAGTACCTGAAAAAAAATGAACAACAGTCCAGTGAGCACATACTTTACAGCACTGTGCTGTCTTTCATGGCTTCTGGTTGAGTCAAGGTACCCATATGGACAACAGAAGTCAGTGTGGATGCATGAGAAGAAGCTGAGATTTATTTATTTACAATTATTCATGTTAAAAGTTCAAAGTGATGGCAGGGCAAATAGATATCACAAAACCAAGTCTCTCTTCATCCTTCTTGTAGGCTCCCTTCAGGTACCACAAGGCCACAATTAGGTCAGCCCCAAACTTCTCTAAGCTGAACAACCCAAACTTTCTCAGCCCTACTTACACATTTACGCAGCCAAGAGAAGGGTTAGTAAAGAACTGTGGAGATCAATGTTTTCCCATGCAAACGACACCCAAATTTATCCTGCTTGGCTCCAAGTCTGAGAACACCATAGAGTGAATGAAATACGTTCTAGAGAGGGGAAAGCTGGAGGAGGAAAGCTTCCATAGGTTACCATAGTATCTCTCAGTCTTCTAAGTATATTATTATGTATTTATGTATGTAAACGTCACAAATACTTCCGCTGACCTCAGAAACATAAAAACATTAAAATCTAGACCTACATAAACACAAGAAGTAACTGTACTTACGCATTCTCCTCATCAAAATTTGCTCGCTTTGACCCAATTTTGTAGAAGGAAGGCAGCTGAGGAGGCCCTGATTTCGCGAATGCTGCCGAGGAACCGGCAGTGCCAAAAGCACTGTGGGACTGCTGAGACAGCTTAGGCTCCTCTTTCTTCCCAGGTGTTATGGCAAATCCACCAAACCCGAAGCCTCTCTTTGTACCAGGTCCACCTTTATTCCAATTCATGATGTCCCAAATATACCTGTTAAAATGAGAAAAGACAAATTAATGCCCTTTCTGCTTCAGACAGTTACAGGTAATTGTCATGATCTTTCTTGTTAGTTGATCACTAAAGTCATGACACAGGGACTTGTGGAACTCTGGATGACAAGAGTTTAATCTGTTTCCCAAAAAGGATGGGGCTCTGCTCTTTTGTCAGTGTGAACTTATCCACAATTCCAAAGAAGAATAAAACAAAGTGGTTGTCTTCCTAAACAGGTCATGTCCTTCAAGAATGACTTAAACACACTTAAGATGTTACCTGTCCTGTTTGCAATCTAAGACAAACAAACCCAAGGCCAGAACTTTGAACATCAGCAGGAACAAGAGATGAAAAGGCAGCTCAGTGCATATTTTGCACATCCACATTGTCCCATCCGTAACTGTTTCATGGCTTGTCAACACCTCACTCCTGCAACCCAGCAATCTCCAGAGAAATGGGCCCAGAGCAGCACAAGGCTCCGTGTGAGCCCAGGCACATCTCTGCCCAAAGCCAACTCCCCTTGCCTCTTAAGACAGCACCTTCAGCCATATATATGATCTCTCTCTATATTATACATATATATATTTATACGCTCTCCAACCTCTATTTTTCAAACAATATTTTAAACACTCCACATAACGTGTCTGTCCAGAACTTGATTTTCTAAGATAAAGACTGAACTGATATATTAATATTTACAGTTTCTATTCTCGAGTCATTTAAGTATCTGCATGGTCAAGCAAATCATACCTGTAAGGCATGAAAGAGAGCAAGACACCCACTGCTTTCCAATGCATTATAATTAGCTGTCCAAAGGCTACAAATCTTATTAAACAAATCCTCACACTGAGAATCTTCAATGAGATCAGAACTCACTGGCAAAAAAACAACTTCAAAACAATTTGAAGGTAAATAGTGCAGTAGTTCCCTGTGCTGAACATTTACCAGCTTGGGGCTTGCTCAATAAATCTCGAGTTGAGACCAAAGCTCAGTAGCAGATTTTGGGGGAAACTCTGCTGTTCAGCTCTCCATGGCAGCAGCTGACCCTGGAGTCCTGTTTTCCCTCTTGTCCTGACACACCCTGTAGCTTTACACCTGCGGATCCGTGGCGCTGGGAGATCAAAACGTACAATAGAGGGATGAGAGGTGGAACCGCATTTCTGCTGTGACAGCACAGTGGGAATCTTTGAAAACTGTTAAGTTAAAATCTGATCGTAAGAATTCTTCCTCACCTTTTTCCCCCTTCCGCTACCTCAAAAAATAAGGAGGACCACTTTTTTATTGTCATACAGCAACAGAAGTACAAAATGTGGTCAGATCGCCAACTCGCCAGCAGCGAGTGAACAGGGAGAGCTTCCCACAGGACGCAGAGACCGCAGGAAAACTCCCGAGGCTTCGCTGCCCTGTGGCCGCCGTTCCGCGGGAGGAAACGCGCGGGGCACGGACCCTTCCTGCGGCCCCCGAGATCCGCGGGCGCGGCGGCGATGCGCCTCAGCCGCTCCCGTTTCAGGAGGGCAGGGCGGAGAGACCCCCGCCCGCCGGGATCGCCCTCCCCAGGGCACGGCAGGGACCAGGGCCGGGGGGGCACAGAAGCCGCGGGCAGGCGCTATCTCGGCACACCGGGCCCTGCGCGGGGCCCTTCCCGCCTGTGGATCCGCGGTGCGGGGCGGGCCCTTTGTGCGGGGCAGGCCCGGGCTGCCCGCGCCCGCTCCAGGCCGCGGCTACGGCGGGTCCCGCCCGCGAGCGGCCCCACAGGCCGGCGGGGGAGGATCCGCCGCCGGGCCGGGCCGGGTCGGACCGGGCCGGGTCGGGTCGGCTCGGCTCGGCTCCGCCCCCTCGCCCCTCAGCCCCCCTCACTCACCCTCAGCCTCGCAGCCGCCGCCGCCACTTCCCCGGTTACCGGGGCGGGGGGTGGAGACGCGACGCACCGACGTGCCCACGCGCCGTGCGTGAGTGACGCGCGGCGGCCGCGCTTCCCCCGGCGCATGCGCACGGCCCGCAGGTGAAGCAGCGGGGGTGAGGGCAGGGGCACCGGGCAAAGGCGGGAGCGGGAGACGCGGGAGCGAAAGCGGCAGAGGGTAACGTCACCGGCGGCCCCGGGATCGCGCTAGCTCCCGCGTGGCTCCCGCGCCCCAAGGCTGGGCTCGCCTCCCCCCAACCCACGCGTGTGCACCCGCGCACCCCCGGACATGCGGCGGGGCCTTCACTGCGCGTGCGCTCCGGTACGGCAGGCGCGGAGCGAGGGCGGGGGCCGGGGGCCGGGTCCGTGACTCAGGTAACGCGGCCCCGGCCCTTGCGGACCCGCCGGGACGGGACACCCCGCTCCCACCTCTCCGGGACAGCCGGGCGGGGCTCGCCCCCTCCGGGGAGGTCGGTAGCGGCGGTGTTCCCGGGAGGGGCAGCCTGGCGCGGGGGACACCAGGCGTGCGCGGCCTGTGCTGCGCCCCGCGGGGCGGGAGGAGGTGGCGGCGGGGCCAGGAGTTTGGGCACTGCCCCAGGAGTGTGAGAGGGGCCGCGCCCAGGGGCGGCAGATCGCTGATTTTATCTTGCTAACCTTGACTCGTGTTCCGGGAAGGAGCTGGCAGCGTCCCTGGAGCGGCGGGTTAACGAACACCTACGGTGGTGTCCTCGCTTCGGGCGGGGGTCACGGTAAGGGCCCGACCTGCTGGGGACGGGCGCTTCTCCAAAATCTGCCAGCGAGCTCGGGTCTAGGCTCGAGATCTATTGAGCGAGCCGCAAGCTGGTGAATGTTCAGCACGGGGAGCAGCAGCAGTGTTTGCCTTCGGACTGTTTGAAGTAGTTTCTCTTGCCAGTGGGGTCTGGGCAGTCGATGTGGAGATCGGAGAATGAATCGGTTCCTCTTGCAAGGAAAAGTCGGTGGCATGTAGATCGTGGAGGGCCTGCCGAGGATATTCTGCTTCCTGGAATTTGTACTTGGAACCCATTCTGACAGATTGCCGAGCAAAGGAGGTGTTCCAGCTCTCACCCACCTCTAGTTCAACTGTAGCCTTCGAATTGGCTGAAGAAGTTTATTTTGCATGAAGCTGTTTGGAGTTGTCGGGTCTTCTGAAAGTAGATGTGCTAAAATAGTCTTGGAATTCTTACTGTGAAACTGTTAGAGTTTGGTCGAGCAGGTGGCTCTCTTGTCCTGTCGTTTTTAACAGAGTGCAAATTCTGTCCTATCTAAACAGTGTTTGGCGTTTTTTTTTCTGCTTAAATTCACATTAAATTGTGAGGTTCCCACACAATGTTCCAAATTCCCGGACTCGGCCTTGCTGAACTTTCCATCCTGATTAAGGTTCTGCGAACACGTTCAGTGCCAGTTTTTGCTGGAGTGAGGAGTCTTTGACAAAGCTGTTTATTTTAGTCGTCCTTGTCATCTATAGCAGTGGTTTCCCTGTGTGAGGCACTCAGAGGAATGCTGGTCAAATTTAGAAACAAATCATTTCTATTCTAAGTTTGTGAGAGAACACTCTGATTAACATTCAGGTTCCCACTCGGATCTGGTTGCGGGAGGGAGTAAAATGAGCCTGACAGCAGAGCCTGATGCAGCTGATCCTCTGTGCCTGGTTGTGAAGAGCAGCTGGGGGGTTGTTGCTGCCATTTTTGGACCTCGGAGAATGTGCCTCAACCTGAATGGGAGGTTGGGACTGTTTTGAACTCAAGCAGAAGAGACAGGAAGCTGAGGGCAAAACAAAGTGAATGGCCAGAACCCAAACTCCGCAGGGTTCTGGCCTACGTGGGGAGAGCTGTGGGCACGTGAGCCCCAGTTTACTCCTTTGTTCTGGGGAGCAGTGCAATATCTGTCCTCTCCCTTTTTTGTTATTTTCTTTTTTTTCCCTTTTTTTATTTTCTTTTGGCACAACTTCTAGCAAAAGATCTCTGTTGCTATGCAGAAATCATGATGGGACACTGTGGGTCTTAGTTCTGAGTTTGCAGCCTAGAAAATCACAGACGAGCACTTTTGGACTAGCAGAGGCTATCAGAGCATTGCTGTTTAAATGAATCAAGTGCATTTCAAGATTTATTGCTGCTGTTGCACATTCAATGCTCTGACTGTGCCTAATTGCTAATTAATAACAGCTGTAGACAGAATGTGGTCTTGGAAGTGAGCTAGCAGAGCTGGCTGGGAGATACTATTGGAGAGTCAGTTTTGTAGCAGAACATCCCTGTTTTCCATCTCAGCTCATTTGAACCGTGTGGCCAGATGTGAATTTGCTGCTGCCACAAGCAGCAGAGTCCAGACCCTCTCCTTCAGAGTTATTTTGTTCTTGTACCAGTAGTCACTTTCTTTTCAGAGATGATGGCAAGATCAGGCAGGGGTTTATTTCTCTGTCTGGTCTGACTCGTAGTGTTTTCAAATTGTGCATTGTGTGTTGGGGATTACTGGAGGTGTGATGTAACAGAATTGACAAGGACTTTTTGCAGTGACTGATTTAATTTTTTTTTTCCAGTGAAAATGAAGAATTTCTATATTTTTATCGCTGTCCTGTTCATCCCATGGAGCTCTTCTTTGGCAAAGTATGATGAATTTGAGGATGGAGATGACATTATGGAATATGATGATAATGACTTTGCTGAATTTGAAGATGTGAGTGAAGATACAGTCACAGAGTCTCCTCAGAGGATCATCACTACAGAAGATGATGAAGAAGAAGCCACTGTAGAGCTTGAAGGTCAGGATGAAAATCAAGAAGACTTTGATGACACAGACACACAGGTAAGGCCTTGTCTCTTTCCTCAGTGTGTTTCCTAATAGTGTCTCTGCACCTTTCTTTCTCTTTTTGTATTTTACTTGCCGGGCTTTGGATTTTCATGCTGTTTGTGATTTCGTCCTTTAGGAAGGTGACACTGAGAGTGAACCATATGATGATGAGGAGTTTGAAGGGTATGAAGAGAAACCAGATGCATCTCATAGCAAAAATAAAGATCCCATAACAATAGTTAATGTAGGTATAACTGTTGATCCTGTTTCTATGTGGAGTTTCATCACTTATTTTCTTAAGACAGTACGCCAGGAATGCCACTGGGGTACTAATATGCACTTACAATGAACACAGTGTGTTTTTACCTTGTCTATGGCTTAAGTGTCAGATTAGAATTTTTCAACTCTGTTGGTTTGTTTTTTTGAAGCCAATCTCTCTGCCCACCCTGCATCACCTTTTTGCCTCCCAAAACGGTCTTTCGCAGAATGATCAGGTGCTCAAGGTCTGCATTTTTATTAGCCCTGAGATTTCTTTTTAGGTATTATAGCTGACCTTGGCAGTGGAAATTAAGGTTTGGGTACTTTTGTGACTCAAGGGTGGTACAGTGATAGCAGAATGGTTAATTAGCCTCAGAGGTGACAAGGTCAGGAAGGCTTCCCTGGTCTCCCAAGAAGTCTGTGGCTCTTGGTGACATCCTGAGGATGTTCCTGAACAGTAGATGTTACTTCAGATTTCCAGAGAAGTTATGTGATGATCAGATAATGCTATGATGGACAGGGCATCAAGCTCAAATGCTCAGTGAATTGAAGTGCTGGGCTGTTTATTCTGAGGGATGTGTTCTAGCTCAGGCTCACTTGGAAGTGAGTACTTTGTTTGTATTATGCAGGTATTTTGGGAATGCTGTTATCAGTTGTTTCTTGTATGATTACTGTGCCCCAGTAAGCCAAGTACATTATGTAGTCTTAGCTCTGTCCTGTTGCCTTTGTGGAGCTTATTGCTGTGTTGGGGATGGAGCTTCTCCACTACTCTGTTTCCCAAATTTTTGTGTTTATAAAATCCACTTGTTCAATATGTAAATCACAGTTTCTGTTCCCTTACACAGGTCCCTGCTCACCTTCAAAACAGCTGGGAGAGTTATTACATGGAAATCCTCATGGTAACAGGTCTTCTGGCTTACATCATGAACTACATCATTGGGAAGAACAAAAACAACCGCCTGGCTCATGCTTGGTTCAACACTCACAGGGAGCTGCTAGAAAGTAACTTTGCTCTTGTTGGTGAGTTCCATAACGACAGGGATCCAGTTTTAGTATTTGGATAAAGCTAGGTTTAGACTGGCATTTAGGCTGCAGAGAATCCTGCTCTGTACTGTAGTATCGTGAGCTCTAAGCCTTCTGCTGAACTATGGTGTCTCAATTTGTGAGTTTAGATTGCAGTTCTCTTTCACTGTTGTTTTTATCAGGGGATGATGGCACTAATAAAGAAGCTACAAGCACTGGGAAACTAAATCAAGAAAATGAGCACATCTATAACTTGTGGTGCTCTGGAAGGGTGTGCTGTGAAGGAATGCTCATCCAGTTAAAGGTAAGAATGAGGGAGTTTGTGGTGCTGTTTACGTGTCACCAGTTGTCAGGTTCTAGAGGCTTTTCCATTCCTGTTTGAACAGCAAGGAATCCCAGCTTGGCATTTGTGCTCATATTCAGGCTCAAAGTTCTGAGTACACACACATGAGGGAAAACTGGTCATTTGAAGGTCTATACAGACCTGTATTCTGCCCCTTAAAGTTGGCACCGAAGAGCACGTGCTTGCAGGAAAAGTATAGAAACCAGAGATGTAGTGTGAGCAGAGGTAACTGTAGGCTGAAGAGCCCATTTGCCACTTAGAGGGATAAATGGACCAACAGGAATTCCAAGGAAGTACAGCAAACATAAATACGAAGCCCTGCACCTGGAATAGAACAGTCTCACAGTTCATCTTCTGACTTGAGGGAACAAAGCCCAGAGAAACTCCTCCAATGCATAAAGTGGGCCCGCTGTTGAGCTGTATTGGTCACACAGGGAAAACTCAGGTTAGATATTAGGAAGGAGTTTTTTACTGTTGTCTATTCAGCTGTTTTCTATGTTTACCACCTTGTGTTTTTAGTTTCTCAAGAGACAGGACCTGCTGAATGTCCTGGCGCGCATGATGAGGCCGGCGTCGGACCAAGTGGTGCGTACCCGGCCCTTCAGATTAGCTTTTATAAACTGTTGCATTCTTTCAGTTCAGCTCTGCTGCTTTTGATTGTTCCAGGTGATTTCTGTAGTATTCCATATCTTCCAGTTCAGTAACTGTTGAAACAACCTCGAAGAATTGTTTGTATTTCTTTCCTGCCTGTGAAACGCAAACTGCTGATGACTGGAAGTTGCTTTATCTGTGGATTTTATCATTTGAGTGGGTTTGTGAGCTGTCTATCATGATTCAAGACCTCATCTTGGTAAAAAGTAGTTTTACAATCTGAAATACTTAGTGATCGTTCATCTGTCTGTTCAGTCTGCCTGAACAGGACTGCTTAACCCATATGTTGGTCTGGATATTATATTCTTAATGCTACTTTTTGCCTTCTCACTTGCTCTTAGAGAGCGTAAGTGCCAAGAGAGGTTACATTTGGAAGAACTGTAACACTGACTGTGTGCACTGTGAATACTCTTCCCATGCATCTATAATTGTATTTGCTTATATCTATTAAAATATTTAATTGCAAATTATTTTTACAACTCTGCTGTTCTAGTCACTGTCATTACAGCACAATACTGAATGGTGTGCTCAGTCTAATTAAAAAGCTCTCTTACTTTAAGACACACTGAAAAGCTTTAAATCAACTTTTTCTTAGCTGTGTCTGTCCTTGCTTAGTCCTTGTTCTTAGGAATCAAAGTATCAGACAAACACTGAAATCTGACCAGGGCTAATAACATTCTGTTTCACAGCAAATAAAAGTGACAATGAATGATGAAGATATGGACACGTACGTGTTTGCTGTTGGAACCAGAAAAGCACTGGTGAGACTTCAGAAAGAGATGCAGGACCTGGTATGTGCATGCACATTGATAAATAATAGCATATAAGAATGTAATCTGCATATTCATTGTTTTCTTGGGAACAGCTGAAAACCTGTGACTGACCTGTTGGAATTTGTGGGGAAAAAACATTTTCATCTACAGATAAAAGTCTAATGAAATCAAACATCAGAAGTCCTCCCCCTGAGACCTGCAGGGAAAAAGGCAGTGGAAAGCGGCTTACACCTTTCTTTTGGGGTATAGTTGGTTTAGGAGAGGCTGCAGAATTTTGTTAGCATACACGAGTGTCACTTCACCTCATTTAATTTTTACAAAAGACATCTTCAGGGATTGAAAAGTAAACTTAATTAGTGATATGTGATGTGGAAAATTTAGGTTTAAGTCATCTGTTTCTACATGATCTGAAATTAAAACTTTCCATATGTTCAAGCCATGAAAAGAATTGCAGAGCTTGCAAAGAATCCAGTGATAACAAGCAATGCTTTGCAAATCTTTTCTCTCAAGTAACAGCATGAAGTGTTGTTGGTAGGATGCCAGTTTTTGTTCTGTTATCAAACAGTGTAAGCAAAATGCCTTAATCCACTTTGAACACTTCAGCATGTGTGTATTAGAATTATTTTATCTTCTTCCTTAAAGTGCTGACTTCTGAAGGAAAATACGTCCCCAGCCAGGATGAGTGAATGAGTGTATTTTTTATTGTTTCTTTTCAGGTTCTTTTAGAGGTCTCACTGTTCCAGAACAGTCCAGTCTGATAAGATACTTACAGGCTTGTGTTTATTTTTCTTTCACGTTGTTCTCTTTGAAACAGAGTGAGTTCTGCAGTGATAAACCTAAGTCTGGTGCAAAATATGGGCTTCCAGAGTCGCTGGCTATCTTGTCAGAGATGGGAGAGGTCACAGAGGGAATGATGGATGCTAAGGTAAGCTTGAATGAATGAATACAAATTCTCCTTGGTAATCCTGGCATTTACAACTTGTATGTTCTAAAAAAGTTAAAAGGAAAAGATAAAGGGGGAAGTTCACGTCTTTATCAGTGTCACTGTGGCAAGCTGAGCACAGCAATTTCCTGAGTGGTATATAGAACTGTAGAACGGTTTTGGTTGGAAGGGACCTTAAAAATCATCCAGTTCCAGCCCCCTGCCATGGGCAGGAAAACTGGCAAACCCGTATGGAGTGGGTAGGCTGCAGCTAGATTGGTGTTGGGAAAAACTAACCCCCGTTTCTCTTTCAGATGATCCATTTCCTCACACACTATGCTGACAAGATTGAGTCTGTCCAATTCTCGGACCAGTTCTCCGGTCCAAAACTTATGCAAGAGTACGTATAAAGGCAGAGCTCTGTTCAGGCTGATTCTCAGCTGTGCCTCAGCAATACACAGGCTGTGTATTGCTGCTGTTTCCCTGAGCCTCCTAGTCCAGAGGTGCTTTCAGGGGCTGCTTCAGAATTGCCAAGTGGTGGGTGATGTGTCTTATCTGAAGTACCACGCAGGTTTTTGCAAGGGTGTATTATGCTCACAGGCGTATAAATAAATGAACATAAAGGAACATATTTTGATTTAATTATAAGACAGTTTATCTGTATATCTTGTACTAAAATTGTGGAGGATCTGTGAAATGTAGGCCTGAGATTTTCACATTAGAATACTGTGGGATTTTGGGCAGTGAATACTTAAACTCTTGAGAAAATATTTTGTTCTCCTAAAATATTTGGAGATCTTTAGTGGTATAAACAACAAGGGGGTGTGTGGAGCTGAATGTAATTCAAAATTACAATTCAAAATACAGGCCTTCTTAGTGCTCAGATGTCCTCTTGACAGTCAGAGAGGCTAGTGCTGTATGTTTTCGCACTCATGCCTTTTCTCTGCAGGCTTTTGGGTAAAACACTTGAGGAATCTGAATGATTTGAAACTTAACTTTTGGTTATAGCCAGGCTTTTAATGTTTATTTTATTCAAGTACTTTCCGAGTGTCTTTTGGCTCTTCATGAGGTTTTTCCAACCAGTGTTAGTTACTTTGTATTTTTCTTCACTCCTTCCAAACACTTGTTTCTTTCCTCCAGGGAGGGCCAGCTTACAAAACTGCCTGAAACTAAAAAGACACTTTTGTTTACATTTAATGGTAAGAGAACTGTTGTCTCTGTGTGTGTGGCGGAGTGTTGGGCTTTGTTTGTCTAAGTCACATGCTCGCGATCACCTGTGGAAGGCAATGTGTGATGAATGCCTTCAGTGCATGTAACAGGATCATTGATTGATAAACAGAAGGCAGCAGTACACTAGGGACTGAGCAGCATGTTGTCATGATAACAGGACACTCAGTCTTGCTGTTACTGACCTCAGCTCACACTGCTCTCTCTTGGGGTGGCTTGTTTTTAAACCACAAGCCTCGCAGTTTGAACTTGCGCAGGCTCATTTGGTTTACTCCGATTTGAAATAAAAGTGGCCTGTTGGGAATCTATTCTAGAAAAGAATAGATTTTCAAATCTCTTCAAAATTCAAGCCCATAGTGGCAAATGAAGCTTCCTAAGGAGCAGGATAAGAGCATCTTTATTTCATGAACAGTGTGAGCCATAAGGGAAGAGCATCACAGCAAGCAGACAAGTACTGCCAGTCTGTGTGAATGAACAAGGAACTCTTTATTTCAGTGCCTGGTTCAGGCAACACTTCCCCAAAGGACATGGAGTCTTTGCTGCCTCTGATGAGCATGGTTATCTACTCCATTGACAAAGCAAAGAAGTTCCGGCTGAACAGAGAAGTAAGTAGTGTCTGGTTTTCTGTCTTCTGAACATGGTATGAAATTGGAACCATTACCACCGGATCCTTATGGAACCACTGGATCCTTATGCTTCTTGTATGACTGGTAGGGATCCTGCATCCTGCTTGTGGGGAAACTGTAACAAACTGCACTTGCTTTTCTCTGTGCAAAGGGCAAACAAAAAGCTGACAAGAACAGGGCTCGGGTGGAAGAGAACTTCCTCAAGCTGACTCACGTGCAGAGACAGGAGGCTGCCCAGTCCCGCCGAGAGGAGAAGAAACGGGCGGAGAAGGAGCGAATCATGAACGAAGAGGATCCCGAGAAGCAGCGTCGGCTAGAGGTGAGGTGGATGTTACATTGGTACAGACTGCTGGCAGATCCCTCCTAGGAGATCTCCAGGGCTGCCTGTAGGTGTAGTAGCAGTGGCAGCTTTGATTTCTGTTTGCTGGAGGGCAGACAACTGTCAGGGTATTTGCTGCTGCCTTCTGAAACACATGAAGGCTGCCGGTGAGATGTGAAGCCAGTGCTGGAGGGCTTTGTTGTTTGGCTCTGAAATGATCTGCGTGTTCCTTGAAGAGATCACCTGTGTTTATTCAGATCCCTGTCCCTGCCTACAGGAAGCTGCTCTGCGGCGTGAGCAGAAGAAGCTTGAGAAGAAGCAGATGAAGATGAAGCAAATCAAAGTGAAAGCCATGTGACTGTATCGTGAGAAGCATCTCGATGCCACCTGTGGAATTGTAATTCACAGGATACGAAGACCTATGTAACTCCATAATCCTCTGATTCCTTGAACACTAGTAACCATTAAGAGAAAAGTTCTTGCATTGGTGTTACTTATTTAAGTATTACAGCAAAACGTGTGGAGAGCTTTGTCTCAGCAGTCCTGTTCCAGGTGGTACAAAGTTTTGCTACTTGTCTGTTTAAAAAAAAAAATTGCAATATTCTTGAGTGCTTTTTGTCATTTGTTCTTTAAAAACAGAAGATTGTAAACCTGTCCATGTGTGCTGGTAACATATTCATGCTTTGGTTTTAAACTTTGGTTTTAGTTATTGTGAGGGAAAGGGGAAGAACTTAGGGGGAGGAAAACTGCACAATAAACATTTACTGTGCATTTATTTGCATCAAGGCACAACACTTAGAGCCTTCCATACACAGTATGGATTCTTCAGGGATTTAAGCCCAGTAGAATAGAAGTTCTAATAGAACTAGAAGATTTTTTATCTTCTTTTTTTTTTTTTTTTCCAAACGAAGGCCTGAAGCAGTATTAGGTCACTTGTGGGCATGATTGGCTTATGTGTAAAACATAGAGATGGTTAGAACCAAGGGAATGGAATACATGGACAGTTTCCTACTTGTGTGTTTGGATGCTGCAAACTTAACAGAATGTGGAGTCTGTGATATCAGCACAGTATTCCTTCAGGAGTGAGTGCATGGTGAGTTAGCAATTCAACCAGCTTTCTTTCAATATTTTTTAACTGTTCAAGTTTGCCTCAACCCCTTCTCTCCTGATCTCAGCAGCTGCTGCCAAGTTCACTTCAGCCAGGAGCCAGATCTAGTGGAGTACCTGCAATTGCCAATCTCCTCAAGCCAGTGAAAATGTTTCAGAGGATATTTGTCCTCTTCATCTGGTCAGTGATCGCTTCAGGGGTTTGAATCTAAATGGGAAGAATGAAGTGAATGCCCTGTGCAAGCACTTCGCTGGGAGAGCTCTGCATTTTATAAATGCTTCCTGTCCAGAAGGCATTTTATTGTTGCTTGTAACAGACTTTTAACAGTTTTGTGGGAAAACAATGTCCTGCATTTTCTTGTTCAATACTTTGTGGAAACTTGGTTCTGAGGCAATAAGAATTAGCTGCTGTTGAAACAGCAATTGCTTAAACTCCTTGTTCCAGCATGGGATACTTCACCCTGATTGAAATGCAAATGTCTGTAACCTGATGCGTGCAAATACATTAATTTTATAATGGTAAAATTATTTAAAACCAAAACTAATGTAGATTATGTGAAATTTTAGCACTATTTAGCTTTAAAGATTAATATGTTATTGTTTCAGAGAGTTCTTTGAAAGGAAATACTAGTTCGTGCTCTTTTGAGTTAAGTGGACAGCTTTCCTGAAGTCCAGTTGTGGGCTGTGGCAGCTAATTTTGTAATATGAACATTCAAATGAACAATCTAATGAAGAGAAAAATATAATTTAAACACTCCTGCTTTACTTGGCTTGTCTCAGTGTTCCTTTCATTTAGTATAATCTCAAAGCCTCCTGTGTCCTGGGTGAGTTTGGGTGTAGGTTTTAAACAGCAGCAGGAGCTGGTGCTACCTCTGCTGCAATGTGGTGGAACTGGTTCCTGCTGGGGGAGGGCTGCAGGAAGGTGCCTCTGCCCTTGTGCAGGCTGGGGTGGGCTGAGATGGAGGATTTGCCCCCCGGCGTTTTACATCGCAAGTGGGCTGAGCGGGCTCCCTGCTGGGGACAGCCTTGGCCACTCTGAGGGACCCACAGAATCACAGGATCAGTTAGTTTGGAGAAGACCTCCCAGATGGTCCAACCTGTCGCTGATCCCCACCTTGTCACCCAGCCCAGAGCACTGAGTGCCATGTCCAGTTGGTCCTTGGACACCTCCAAGGATGGGGACTCCACTAGCTCCCTGGGCAGCCCCTTACAATGTTTAAAAACCCTGTCTGTGAAGAAATTCCTCCTGATGTCCAACCTGGACCTCCCCTTGCACAGCTTGAGGCCTTTTCCTCTCATCGTACCCCCTGTTCCCTGGGAGCAGAGCCTGATCCCCACCTGGCTGCCTCCTCCTGTCAGGGAGCAGAGGCAGAAGGTCCCTCCTGAGCCTCCTTTTCTCCAGGCTGAGCCCCATTCCCAGCTCCCTCAGCCGCTCCTGGTGCTTCAGACCCTTCCCCAGCTCCATTCCCTTCTCTGGACACTCTCCAGCCCCTCAGTATCTCTTTAAAGTGAGGGGACCAGAACTGGACTCACCACTTGAGGTGTGGCCTCACCAGTGCCTGGCACAGGAGGACAAGCCCTGCCCCAGTCCTGCTGACCACACGTTTTGACAAGCCGGGTGCCATTGGCCCTGTTGCCCACCCGGGCTCATGTTCAGCTGCCTGTCACCCAGCACCCCCACCACTTCTCCACTGTGCCTCCTTCCAGCCGCTGCCCCGGCCCGCAGTGCTGCGCGGGGGTCGTGGCCAGAGTGCAGCACTCGGCGCTGCTGCCCCTCGGCTCCCGGGAGGAGCTCAACATGGCGCCGGCCCTTTCCCGCCGCTCGCGGGAGCTTCGGCGGTGGCGTCACGCGAGCGCGCCCGCGCGTCACGTGTCGGCGTGCTGACGTCACGCGCAGCGTCTCCCGCCGGTGAGCGGCGGCCGCAGCCTGAGGGGTCCGTGAGGGGTCCGCGAGGGGGGCGGGGCATCGCGGGGGCATCGCGGGCCCCACACGGGCCCCGCACGGGCGTTCGGGGGTGTCGCTGCTGTAGGGGGGCTCCGGGCAGTTCTTGCCGGAGTTACCGCTCTCCTGGGGCTTTCCTGGGACTGCCGGGCCCGGAGGAGTTCGGGGGTATTGGTGCTTTGTGGGGACACCGGCTGGTGCTTACCGGGGTTACCGCTCCCCTGGGGCCCTCTCGGGCCGGGCTGCCGGGCCGCGGGTAGGGGAGGGCCCCAGGGGTGCCGGGGGGTGAGGGCGGCGAGCGGTGCTCGCGGGAGGGTGACGCGCCCCTGTGCCCGCAGGTGTCCCGCCCTTTCTGCTGCGTGTGTCCCACAGCGGCGGATCCATGTCTTTCCTTGTAAGTAAACCCGAGCGCATTAGGGTGAGTGTTGAAGACCTTCCACCTTCCCTCGTGTCTCCGTAGGACGAGCCTTGCGCTTGTGCAGAGTGGCCGGGCCTGGAGAGCACCATAAGGGCACAGCAAAAGTGATTATAGGGTTGATTACAGGACATGGGTCAGTGTGCAACCAGCGCTGGTTAAAAACCCTGCACTAAAGTCTTTATTGCTCGCACATACACATGTATCTCCTTGGGGTGCGGTGCAGAGGGGCTGTAATGGGCCGTCTCAGTGAAGAGAAGGTGCCATAATGCTGGTTAATTTCAGCCTTTCTTTAAGAAGTAGCCTCCTCTCCTGTGTCACAGTTTGTGGTTTTTTTTTTTTCTTTCACTTTGCTTGCAAAGTTAAACACAACGGCTTTGTTTGATTCTGCTTTTTTAAATGAGGAAGTTTCCTGCAGCAGAACCACTTCTAATGCTTTCAAATGGTATTCTTACATACAAGTTTTGAGTCGTCATCATCTAAAGACTCACTGGTGCTTTCTAGGCCTGGCTTCCCGTGCACTGAACAACATCAGCTGTTTATTAAATTATTTTGCTAAGTAGCAAATTCTGCCATGGGAGTGTTTGTGATTAATGATTTAACTTCGCGATCAACACTCTGCAAGCTTAAAATCTCATATTCTGTTTTGTCCTGTGTGTGTATATATGTATATTATTTGAACTGCGGTATTAGATAGTGGTAGAAACACTCCTCTGCACAACCTAATGCTTACTGTGAATTTCAGACATGAATTCTGTAAGACAACGACAGCTTTAGGATATTTATGTTCTAATTTTGCATTCAGTCAATCGATATATAACCAAAATATTTGAATTCACAAAGATACCACCTCTTTGTAAATAGCGAAAGCGTTTTAGACCTAAAGACCCAACTTTTATTTGGCTATATGAGGGGGTTGTGGCATGCTGATTATTTTTGCTGTATGTGCATGTATAAAAACTTGTTTGAATGATTTAAAATGATATTAACTTTATTGCAAGTGCATGTTGATTGGGAGTAACAGCAGCACCTGTGTGGTTGCTGGATGCATGTCATTGGCACAAAAAGGGCATATCCTTGTCCAAAGTAAGGATGTCACTGGTGATGCAGCAAATCAATTTCAGACCACAATAGAATCATTGAAGTTTTGGGGTTTTTTCTTGTGGGGAAGGGGAAAAGAAACTTTTCTCTAGATGGAATAACTGATTTTGTGGAGAATTTTTATTTCTTTCAGCGGTGGGTGTCTGAGAAGTTCATTGTTGAGGGATTAAGAGAGTTCGAGCTGTTCGGAGGTAAGTTTTCCTCTTGTTAAATGACATCGCTAGAAATGTTTTATTTTAGCTGTAAAGCTTGGTAATTTGGTAGTAAAGATGTACCTTATCACTAAAAGAGGTGATGAGATCTCATTGTAAATCCGGGTATTCAAGCTGGCTAAACCCAGAAATTTAACGTGGATGTGTCCAAGATCTAGCAAGTTATTTGGAAATAATTTCCATATTGATAAGAGTACTAAAGTAGTTCTGTATTGCTTAGCATAACCACTTTTTTTTCATATGCAAAAAATGGGTTTGGGGTTTGGGAAGGTTAATTATAATTTTCTGAGTAAAAATGGATTTTGAAACTGCTGATGGCTCCCCAGGAGCAGGAGCTGACAGGTTTGTGCTCTGCTTCTGCATAACAAACAAAGTTGCCCAATAGGATGCAGAATTCCTGATCAATGGCATGGAAAACAAACAGAACATAGGAAATATGTCTCAAAGATTTTGAGTTTCTAGGTGGAGTAAAGGAATTTTTATTACTTTGAATAGTATTAGGTGGTTTCTTCTGTATTTAAGAGTCATCTTTGAATGTGTTTATAATCATCGAATTGTTCGGGTTGGAAGGGACCTTTAAAGATCACCAAGTCCAACCCCCCTGCAATAAGCAGGGACATGACTGAAGGTTAATATTTAGGGTTATAGTAAAAAAAAATTATCACCTTACATTTATGTCAAATATACAGACAGTAGCACTATGTGAATCCCTTTGATCCTCTACGTGTACTGCAGTATGACTAGTGCTGCAATTTTGTGTGCAAATTAAATGTCTTTGTATGAAACAAAAAGTCATGTATATTTGGTATTAAAAAGGGTCATCTAGGGTTATTTACTTGGTTTTCCAACTATATTTTAATGGGTATCTGTTGAACACAACATGGTGAAAAATTAATTTCTTTACTCCAGAGCAGCCTCCGGGTGACTCTCGGAGAAAAGTAAGTGACTTGTGCAGGCTGTGGTGCTGTGGTTCATTGCATGGAGATTATTCCTTGTGGAAGTTTGATTTTTCTTTTTATCTTAGTTATATATCTCATCTCTATATTTAGCTCTACAAGTGTGGAAACAGGTTTCACCCTGGAGTGAAGATTTTGGTGTGTGGTTTTCAAACTATATGTGATAACTCAAAAATTTAAACTTAATCTCTTGGATTTGTATTTGTTTGTCATTCCCCTCCCCCCCAACTCCTCAAGGGTCTCTTTTTGAGGTGATTTTGTTCTGATCCTTCACAGAATGAAGGAAGAGTTTAGTTTTATGAAACTTCTGAAAAGCTTTTGTTCTGCAGGCCCTGATTGCTCACTGCCTGGTTCATAATGAGCACACAACGCATAAAATACCACAATTGACAATAGAGTATCTTAATCTAAATGATTCTCCACTTCCCCACACCACAGCTGTGCAGATGTTGCTCTAGTTTAAGCTAATTACAAACATGAATTAAATGTGATTTGATCATAACTGTGTCAGTTTAAGCTGCTTATAATTGATTTTTGTGCCAGTGTCTGTAATTTACTGGCACAAACAAAGCTCAAAATAGGAAATGTATATGGAATGTTTTGTATAAAATTGAGTAAATTCACACCTTTTTTAAAATTGCTGAGTGTTAGACATGCTTGACTGGAAGCAAATTGAGATTAGCATCTGTTTCGGTTTTTTCCAAGGGTTTACTTGGGGTTTAGACACTTAGGCTGATTCTCATTTTGATCTTTTTACATCTAAATAAAAGCCTGTTTTTTTCCACCGCGGCTGTAGAGAAAGGTATATAATTTGGGGATGGGAGTGGGAGGAAAATTTTTGTTGCATATGCTGAAGTGAGGGAGGGAGTGAGGAGGTGGAGGGGAAGACAGCAGAACAAAACTGATATTCCCTCTTCCTAACTCAGATGAATGTCATTTGGCAAATGCAGATCCTTGCAAGCATCACAGAACTGATTGTGTTATGGCACTTATACCAATAGTTGCCTTTCAAAGATTAATTTCTTTTCAATCTATCTCAAATTAGACTGGGTTCCCAAGCCAAAAGCCAGCTCTAAATGAATGTCATCACATAAAACCGGTCATATGGGACTTCATTTTGCAGCTGCTTTTGACCATACACCAAAAATTGTCCTGTGTGAAACCACTGAGGAGCTTTTTTGCAGTATCTCATAAATGACATTTCAGTTTAACTTTCTTTTTTTAAACTGTTGTATGATGTTGATAAATTTCTGGTTGTGCTCCTTTTGCATTAACTCTGTTATTGGTCACTGCTAGCATGAGGACAGGTGAGTGAAGACCTCATACTGGAAGACTTTTCAATAGGGAATTCACAGTATTTTTCCATTACTGCACAGCCTACACCATTAATAAGATTAAATTTATTTAATTCTTTGCATCTGTTTTGTTGGCTTGTGCTCTACCCGGAGTGGACTTTAATAAAGCACACTACTTACGTGTTACTCAGTGTCTCTCACCAGCTGTCACTGCTCCATGACTGCTTCCCAGCCTCCTGCTTCCATGTCCTTGGTGGTGCCTTTCTGCTTCAGAGGTTTCTGTTTGCCTGTGTGTCTCTCCTGGCAATCTTGCTGTTGACAGGACTGTGTGAAATTGCTGAAAGAAGTAATGAATGACAGAGTTGAGATCAGAATTGACAGGCCTCTTTAGCAGAAGTTTGAAATCCTGAGTGGAAAGTTGCTGCCTGTTCTGAGCCAAGAAACAGCACTGTAGTGTTCACTAAAAGAAAGGATCTGGGAATGCTGCTCCCAGGGGTTTTAGCTATGCTGAAATGGGACTGAATCGTTTCAGCTGAAATTATACCAAAGCACCACAAATCTTAATTTTTGCCTCTTCCCTTAATGGAAAAAGTATTTTAAAGGTAGGCAGTGTGCTGTTCAAAGCCAGTTGAAAAGGTGGAACTTGGGAAGTGTGGCTCTAATTTACTCTCAAAGTACACTTAAGTACCCACAGGTAATTTACAGCAAACTCCTGTCTGTGCTCTTTGCACTGCATTTACCCTGGGCTGAAGGTAGAACAGCAAGTTCCTAGTTTTTCAGCTGTCACTGTGTTGTTTCCATCTTTCAATGATGGAAATAAAAAAATGGAGTCTGCTGTCATGGTAGGAAAAGGCACAAACCTTTTCTGCTTCATGTACCATGAGAAAAGGTCTGATAAAGGGCATTTGCAGTTGATGAAGAATGAGGTGGAAAAATTGAGCTGGCATTCCAAATGCCAGGAGGAGTTAATGGGCTGGAAATTTGAAATAACTAAAGATGGTTTTAGACACCAAATAAATTTTAATCCCCATTAGGATGCTCTCCATGTGACTTTGGGCATTTTAAGGAGTTGGAAGGTATAAAAGAACTTGCAAGAACATTGAAGTTTATCATCTGCAAAATCCTGCTGGGGAAGATTTCGGTGTATGTAAATAAGGCAGAAAGCTTTATGTCAGATGGAGTGAGGGAAAGCTGACAGGCTTGGGAATGCTGCTTCCCTGTGTGATGTGGGGGCGCTTTTTCCCCCCTTTTTTTTAATAAGCACTTATGCTTTGCAGTGTTCGCTTTCATTTGGAGCTTCTCTTTTCATGTGTGTCTGATATTCTTCATCACTTGTACCATTCAGCTAAGCAGCTTCAGCTGTGCCAGGCTTATCCCAGGTGAGCAGCTGAAAACCAGGAGCCGCAGAATCCGCCAGGAGCGCCAGCTGTTACGGTGCAGAGCAGGGCTATGAACAGCTTCCCTTTGGCTCTTGCGCAGGCAGCAGGATGGTGGCACAGAAGTTTGGAATTATAAGAGAAAGGCAGTTGCTGTAAAGCAGAGTTTAGGCTGTCCTGGGGAATAATAATTGGCTTTATCCAAATATTCCTGAATAAATTCTTGCATACAACAGTTAGCAACCTGTTACGTGTTTTGTAACACAGATGTCTGGATCTTCTGAAATGAGGCATCTCCTGAATTTCAATTGATAAATGACTATTGAAAATTGTTTTGACAGCAATTAAATCCTCTTCTGTCTTCCTATTACTTTGAAGTGTATGATAATATGAGGTGCAGATGATTTTTCCAGCAGGTGATCTTTATTTCCTTTGACCTGACTTCATTTTTTTTCCTCAGACAAATGAGGCGAGCTCCGAGTCGATAGCTTCTTCCCCGAAAAGGGACACCATGAGCAACTTCCTGCCAGACAGCAGCTGCTATGAGTTGCTCACTATCATCGGTAATTCTGGAGGGACTCAAGGACCAGAGTCTGTTTTGTAAAGAAAATAATTTCTGCAGATTTGTTGGCCTTTTCCTGTTTGATTGCTTCTTTTTGATATTCGATGTCTGTCATCTTTGATTTTAAAATAATTTGAATAAAAAATGAGATGCCAGTCCTAAAGGTTTTCACCAGAGAGTGGCACATGGTGGGTCAGTGATGCTGGGGTTGCAGTACAGTTAGCAGAAGCAGCCTGAAACCTGTCCTTGGTGTTCCAAATCGCTATTTCTGCCTCAGTTCTGAATTTGAAGGACAGGATAATTCTACTGGCTGGGAGGATTCCTCTCAGTGGGATACGTGCCAAGGAAGGTGGTGTCTGATGGAACAATCGCTCTTTTTTACAAGGCCAAAAGTCGTTTCAGTGAGTGAGGGTAAAGATTATTGAAGGGTCAGGAGCCAGAGGAGTTCCTCAGTGCTTCCAACAGCATTACTGAAGCTTCAATGCTTTCTCTTTCAGGCAGAGGCTTTGAAGACTTGATGGTTGTGAACCTGGCCAGGTATAAACCCACAGGAGAGTATGTCACAGTTAGGAGAGTGAACTTGGAGGCCTGCACAAATGAAATGGTCACATTCTTGCAGGTAACACCACTCATCATGCAAGCTTAGAAGAGGACAGGCAGCAAGAGCAATGCTTATCAATACTGCAGTCATGTTTCTGCATTTAATAAAATTGATCAAAATATCTTTTATTTTAGGGGGAACTTCATGTTTCCAAGCTCTTCAACCACCCTAACATTGTGCCATACAAAGCAACTTTCATAGCTGACAATGAGCTGTGGGTAGTGACTTCTTTCATGGCCTATGGTGAGTGGAGAGGGGATACCTTTTTCTGACCCTCCTATTCTTTGAAATGAAATTGAAGAGCTGAAGTGTCCTTGGGGCTTTTGTTCTGACAGATGGTGTTTCGTTTCTTTCTAGGTTCTGCGAAAGATTTAATCTGTACCCATTTTACGGATGGGATGACTGAACTGGCCATTGCTTACATTCTCCAAGGCGTCTTGAAAGCACTTGACTACATCCACCATATGGGCTATGTACATAGGTATTGAAAAATACATTGGTCGTTTTCCTTCTGGTGGAAGTTCTTGGAAATAATACTCAGAGTAGAGCAGAGAATGAATCAGGAGACACAGAACACATTAAGTTTTGTATTACTTTGCTGTTGGAGCAGATCAGTTTGATACTCATGGGAAGTGATATCACTGATCTTACTAAGCTGCACAAAAGTGTTGTTGTGGAGGAGCAAGCTTATCCCAAAGACCACTGTGTATCTCAAATCACAATGCATAACATTTAGTCCTGCATTTCTCCTTGCCACAGAAACATTCTTTGGGAACTTGCAAAGGTGATGAATAGAATCCTGTTGATGGATTTTGCCCAGCATCCAAAGATGGTTGTTAGGAGTCTCAGCCTCCTGGTAGGAAGCTGATCAGGTATTGTCCCGTGCATTGATCTGTTTAGTAAAGGCCAGGGAACCTGACTCTTTTTTCCTTTTTTCCCCAGGAGTGTTAAAGCCAGCCATATCCTGATCTCTGTAGATGGGAAGGTGTACCTTTCTGGCCTGCGGAGTAACCTGAGTATGATCAACCATGGGCAGCGACTCAAAGTTGTTCATGACTTCCCCAAGTACAGCATCAAAGTGCTGCCTTGGCTCAGTCCTGAGGTTTTGCAGCAGGTGTGTTTAAAAGAAACTGCTTATGTTTAGTGATGTGTTGTATCTGTATAATTTTGTGAGCTCCTAGGGCAAGTTGAAGGGGTGTAGGGTGGGAGACACGAGAGAACCTGCAGAATTGCTTTCTTGCAATGAGCTCTAGTCCTTTTTGCTTGTTACTTAAAACCAGTGACCCCTAGCAAGGGGAAGGGTACATGAATGCAAGGAAGAAGAAGGTGAGAGGCTAAAGGAAGCAGATTTGGAGTGGATGCGGGGCAAGTGGGTAGAATTTGATCTAGTTGACTCAATAGTTTAATTGTGGGCACCTCTACAGGTTTAACAAAGTGCTACATCAGATGCGAGTTACCCGGGGCAGATGCCATCCATACAGGCTGGCTGATTTCAGTTACATAAATGTTGCTCTTTAACTGTGTGTCTTGATAAACCAAAAAACCCTCACCACAATAAACCAGTGTATCTGTGGCTTGGACTGTTCCTGTTCTAGTCATCTGGGTTTGTTGACTTGCAGTTGAATCATGGGTATTGCCCATTCAATCACATCCAAGTCCCTAAAGCTAATTTTCCTTTTCCTTTTCATGTAGAATCTGCAGGGTTACGATGCAAAATCTGACATTTACAGCGTGGGGATAACAGCCTGTGAGCTGGCCAATGGACACGTCCCATTTAAAGACATGCCTTCTACTCAGGTAAGGTTTGCACGCTCCTTTCTTGTCCTTCGTCCTGGCACCTGGAACCACTTTCCTGCTCTGGGACGTGAACACAGAAGGGTGTCCTCTCTGCATGAACGGGAAACCTTAACTGTGTGTGTTATTGGTTGTGCCCCTGATCTTCCAGATGCTCTTGGAAAAGCTGAATGGAACTGTTCCCTGCCTACTAGACACCACCACAATTCCTGCTGACGAGCTGACTATGAAGACATCCCGTTCCAGCGCAAACTACGGGATGGGGGAGAGCATGGCCACGAGCAACCTGCGTGCGGCCAACGGGGAGCCAGCCCTGCACCCCTATCTCCGCACCTTCTCCACCTACTTCCATAACTTCGTGGAGCAGTGCCTCCAGAGGAACCCCGATTTCAGGTAAAGCCAGGTGAAAGCTGCTCTCCCCACCTGTGCTATTCCAGGGCTCGTTAAACTATGGGAGTCAGCAGAGATCATTTACAGTTTTCTTTCTGAAAGTGTAGTGGAGTGAGGATGTGCCCCACCTGCTGAAGAGAGCAGTCCAAGTGTGTAGAATGAGTAGTGTTAACACTTTGAGCACTTCCTATATGAGAGCCTGAGGAATTCCTTTGCAGCCTTCCTTGGGGGATGAGTGGTGCTGCACATCAAGAAAATAAACAACTTGAGTTTCTGGCCCCTGTGAGACCATGTTTATTTACCCAGTTCCCATCACTGCAAATGGCTGCTCTTCAGCTAGCAGAGAGCAATGAATGGAAGTGATTCAAAGCTGGATTTTTCTTTGTAGTGAGGGCAATCTGTAGCCATGACAGACTTTTCAGAGGTGCCCCACTGCTCAGGAACTGTTCTTGGCCAGTTGTAGGGGGTGCAAGTATGTAACTTAAAGGTTAGAAGAAGGAGGTTGGACTCCTTGCATAAAATATTACATGCTTAATAAACAGTGCTACTGCTGAAAAAAGGGAGATGCCCAATACCTGAGAAATGGGAGAGGCAGGAAGGACCCTGGTCTTTTACTCCCACTACCTGACATCAAGCACTGACTCACTTTTGTGCTTCCCTCATTCTACCTCCCTCCCACAGGCCAAGCGCAGGCACTCTGCTCAGTCACCCCTTTTTTAAGCAGGTAAGGAACTAATCTATCTACAGGTAAAGCACAGTGCTTTGCTGTAAGTTGTCTTGCTGTGAGGGTGGAGATATTGAGTTGCTGAATTTTCTGTGATTGGGAGGATTAAGACAGTTTCTTGACTAACTGTAGTGCAGTGTGGTGATTTGTCACATCCTCTGGGGAGGTGCTTGGGCTGAAATATCTCTTACCTAAGACAGGTTTTAAATTTGCCTGTCCTGGGAGCCACAATAGCTCTTCCCCCGCAGGCTGCTGAGTTCTGGGGCGAGGCAGTTCTAACCTGCTCCTTAAGGAGTCCAAAGGGTGCCCCGTGCATTTCCTGCCTGTTGTTTCTGACTGTGGTGCTGGGTGTGGAGCAGCACCTGAGCAGCCCCGTGTGCTCATTCCGTCCTTCCTGTGCAGATCAAGCGCCGTGCTTCCGAAGCACTCCCTGAACTTCTGCGTCCTGTCACCCCCATCACCAATTTGGAAGGGACACTGCCCCAGGATCCCAGTGGCATTTTTGGGTTGGTATCAAATCTGGAGCAGTTGGATGTGGATGACTGGGAATTCTAGAAAAATAGGGACTACACTGAGGAGGAGCTTTCTGGACATTGTAATTTATTGGTCCTGTTCAAAAAAGCTGGTGAATGTTACACACAGAAGTTTACAGGTCCTTGGGAAGGTACTTCAACTGCCTGTTTACTTAAGAAGTAGCCTGGATACAAATGGACAGACCTGATCTGGAAAATGATCAACCCGAGGAGCTGTGCAGTATTCCAGAAGGTGCAACGCCTGGAGCCCCCGTTCTTGCAGCTGAGCACTGGTAGAGCACTCGAGGGGGTTGAGTGATTCTGTGTGGTTATGGTCTCTATTTATGTGTTTCTAAAAATCACTGGCTTCCTCACAGTGGAGGCTGCATGTCCCTGCCCTCTTTGGTTCTTTCTCTTTTAAGGGTGCCTTAGAGTTGAGGGGAGGTGGGCAGCTTTTAGTTTTGGGCATTCACTTAGAACTAGTCAGGTTCCTGTAACAGTGTTGTCACAGGGCAAGTTTTAATGGGGGGAAAAAAGGGATTATATTCTTAGTTACTGCTTTGTGATGAAAAATGGGAGATCAAAGACAAGCTGATGCCATTCCAGGCACTCCTGCTGCATTGGCATTCCTCTGCAGCACTGGATTCTTCCAGTCTGGAGAGGGCTTTTGAAGACTTCTCACTCGGTGCTGAGCACTCTGAACTCCAGGTCAGACAGGGCCTTCCAGCCTCCCTTTCCAGCTTCCTGGGTCACCAGAGCAGTGTGGATGCCTGTACCATGTACCAGCTTTTTTATCCCCCTTCCAGTTGAACTTCATGTTAGCTGGGCTGGTTTCACAGCATGAAACACTCTTACCTGCCTGTTCTCAGTGACTTAGCCTGGCACAGAGGAAAAGTAAATTGATTTTCATGCTGATCCTCTTGCTCACACGTCCTGTACAGATCTGAACTTTAACCTTTCCATTGCTGTTCTGCCTTCCCTCACTGACTGACAGGTAAAAGCTGCTCACATGGCTCCCTGTGATTCATGGCTGTGTGACTCTGCCCTGCTGCTGTGGCAGCTCTCCCCCATTCCGTGGTGTTTGGTTTTTTTGGAGGTGTATTTAAGGCTTTTAGTTTGACTTTTCCAAGGACCATGGGTGCTGGAGGTCATCTGCTCTTTGTGTCGGTGCAGTTGATGGGAGTAGTGGTGCTGGCAACAGGTCCTTCTTGTGTTTATAAACTGTACTTGAACCCAGATAAAATTTGTTACTCTAGTTTTTTTCCAAAACAAATAAAGTATTTCTGAAGTTGTTTTTTTTAAGTCTGCTGTTTGTGCAGGATGATGGAGTTAATCACAGAGGGTGACACAGGCTGGCTGTGCATGCTTGCTTTTACCTCCTTAGTTTCATACAGCTCACCAGTTTATGGCAGCTGCCTTCATGCTTCAGAACCTGCACCTGCTCTTTCCTGAAAGTTTCAGTAACATTTTCCCAGTTGCAGGGGTGTTTGTTAAGGCCAGGCCCAGTTCTACTTCCTCCCTCTGATCAGGTTTGGCTCCTGATTTAATCTTACTGTTAGTAAGAAGATATTCATTTCTTGGCTTGTTATGAAGTCTTCAATCAGCCCTGTTTGTAAGGGGTGTGTTGCCCACTGAAGTTCTATCCCTGTCTTGAGTTCTAGGAACCAAGACAGAAGGGAATAAATGCCCAGTAACTGCAGTGCTCCAGCCTGCTTTCCCATGAATTAGCATTTTTAGGATGAAGGATGAACACAATGCAAGCTCATATTTCTCATCCCTGCCCCTGCCTGCAGCTTGCTCCATGCTCAAAGATTAGGGGCTTAAATTAACTTTGTTCCATGCTTACACAGCAGCAGGATCCCTGCAGTTAGGAGTCAAACAGCAGCACCGGGGTCAGAAGCAGCAATTACAAAGTAACTGAACATTCACCCTCCTTCCCCAGCAGCACTCGGGTTCTGGGGGTAGCAGATGGCTCACTCAGCCCTTGAGTCTTACCTGTCCTGCCTTGTGCCCCCACAGGGCAGCAAAGACAGAGTCCAGCACAGGTGGACACGGTTCAGTAGCTGGTTGGATACACAACCCCTGGCTACAGCTGTGAGCTTTTTTTTTTTCCTCCTACAAAAGCTTTATTCAGTTATGTACAAAACGTATTCTGCTACTGTGGATCCTCTCCATGGTCTGACTGTTGCTCCTCTTCTTCCTCCCCTTTGTGTTTTTCCAATTTTGCCATGAGCTCTGAAAACAGGAACAGGCACAATGAGGCTTCAAGTTCAGGGGCTGTCCAACCAAGAGCCAGGGGCCCAGGTCCTGTGAACACCCAGGACCAGGGCAGCTACCAAAAATCCCTTGCCTGCAGAGGCTCAGCTTGGAGCCACCCCTGTTTGCTGAGTCTAGGCAGGAGCTGTTACAGTCACTCCCTCAGTGCATTACTGACCACACAAACCTCTGTTCCCATGGCACAACCCCCCCTTCCCTCTCTAGTCACTCCCCAGGTACCCCGCCTGGGCAAGCAGAGATGCTCATGTTGCATCCATGATTTAATATTTCCTGACACTAACTGAGCTCTGCTGGCAGCCAAGAGCTGTGAACTGCAGCTCAGGGCCAAGCCCAACATCAGGAAGATCCAGCAAGAACTGGTGCCTTTGCTGCTCAGGTGCTCCCCCAGAAGCCCCCTCTCCCACAGGTGCCCGCTACCTTTTGCAGGGTTGAAGACCCCGTTGGTTTGCTTGTCACAGACGTAGCAGCGCTGGGATTTGCGATAGTGCTGGAGGGCACAGCTCTCACAGAAGTAGTGCCGACACCTGTATGGAGACACAGAGGTCGCTGCAAGTCACTAGACACAATGACTGTGTCCTGGAGTCAGAAACTACTGACTGCTGGTCACAGGAACATCAAGGTTGGAAATGACCTCCACGATCGAGTCCAACCTTTGACCAAACACCACCTTGTCACCCAGCCCAGAGCACCGAGTGCCATGTCCGGTTCCTTGGACACCTCCAGGGATGGGCACTCTACCAGCTCCCTGGGCAGCCCCTTCCACTGCCTGACAACCCTCCATGGTCCTCAAGGGAGGCAAAAGTGAGCTGCAGGCAGAGCTTCCTCTGCATCACTGTCCCCGTGGAAGGTGTTTCAGCATTGCTTCACTGATGTGCAGTGACAGCACAGAGCCACCAGTGAGCTCTTCCAGACACAGGTACCAGTAGGACAGTGTTCAGAGTGAGAAAAGGCTGTCCTCAGCCTCCTCCTCATCTTTGCCAAGCTCCTGACTTCCCTATGCTCACATTTCTGTGCTCAGGCAGTGCAGCTGCCATTCAGTGTCCAGGAGGAAGGACGGCATGAAAACAAAATCTCAAGGTTAAGGGGGAAAGATGAGGTAATGAGGCAGTATCTGTGGAAATCTAAAAAGTACTTGAATAAGGGCTTGAGATCCCTTCCAAGGGGATGCACCAGATGCAGCTGTGAGACTCCCTGGCTCTCACAGGATTCCCCCACTCACCAGAAAGCCAGGGCAGACAAGCAGGTTCCACCCACAGCCCATGAGCTGGCTTTGTCTTTGCCTCAATAGCGAATGAATGACTCATGAGCTGGATCGACAGCAGACATGTGGCTCCTCATGCCAAACAACCACTTACTTGGTGACCACAGGGTTCTTGAAGGAACCTCTGCAGATGAAGCATTTGAAGGGCATGTCCTCCTCATCGCTGCTCACCTCATAGTTTTCGTCGTCTGCAGAAGAGTAAGTGAACCAGAGAGGAGTGAGAGGAGAGCCCAGCTCAGCACACCCCACGTGTGGGGCATGAAATAAATAAGGGGAGAGCACAGCAGGTGGGATTCAATCTCTGCTGGAAACAATGGAGCTCTGGCATCTGGGTGTTGCTGATGTCAGTAACACGTGTGGGACTGTGCTATAATTAGGGCTAATGAGCCAGCAGGCCTGTTGCTCATCTCAGGAGAAAATTCTTTTCTACTTCACCCACTCACTGCTATAAAGAGAAACATCCTCCAGCCCTCTCCTGTTTTTCAGACTTTCTTCCAAACCAGCTGCCACCAAGCTGTGGCTCCAACTGAGCAGAGAACAGCCCCCATTTGCACAGCAGTGCGCGTGAGCTACAGACACCGAGTGACAAATGACATCCCACCTCCTGGGCACCCAGGGGACAGATGGCCCCATCTCCCCAGCTCCACACAGCTCGCTGCTGGGACCCACACGACAGCAGTGCTCTCCTTCACAGAGCGCCAGGGGAAACCATCCTTGCTGGGGGAGTCAGGGGTTGTCAGAAAGCAGTGTCTCTGCTCAGCACTGTCAGCGGTTACTGGCCCTTAGCTTATCCTGCAGCAGGAGCTGCACAGCTCTGGAACAGAGTCCTGTGAGAGCAGACAGGGGCTGTACCGTTGACGCCGTAGCGGCCTTCGTCCAGCTCCCGTTCGATCTGCCAGCCATGTTTGTAGTCCGAGCGGTCGTGCAGGAATTTGCAGCTGTCTGAGCGGCACAAAGAAAGAGAAAGTAAGTGCCAGGCTGCACAGGCAGAGTGTTACCAGGACACCTCATTCCGGGGCAGCCTGATCTTTGCCCAGCAGGAGAAATCTGACTGCTCCTTCTCCGGGGCAGCACTAAGCTCCTGGAGCAGGTACAGGACCCCTCAGTGCTGATAGCCTGTGAGGATCATCCTCTCTGTGCCACAAGGACAGTTCCAGCAGTTATGCACATGGGAAGTGGGATAAGGAACAGGAAAACCTATCCCTGACATGGTCTCAGTGGACACAATACCTGTAAGAATGTGGGTCACTGGAACATCCCAGGGGTCCCTCCCAGGATTCCTATAACCACTAATTAGAGGCTCTGGGCTTTCAAAAGGGCCAGCACAAACGACAAGAACCTTACAAAAACAGCTCTGCACAGAAGGGTCTGTGACTCAGCCTCAGCACCCCAAACACGGGGTCACAGCTGGACTGGATCCCATTGCACACCTGGTGTTCAGCTGTAAACACGAGGCACTCACCTCCAAAGCCGCAGAACCCGGTCTCTTTGTAGTCCTTGCAGATGTCGGGCTGGTAGTCCCAGCGCACCGTGGCCCGTAGGTGCTCTGGAGCACGGATGGGGCCTTTCCTGAAAGGGGGGCAGAGGGCTCAGCCCAGCTGCAAAGTGGCCCTGAAGCAGGGCCCTGCACAGAACCAGACACCAGACTGGTCAGACAGGCAGAAACTGGCAGTGAGAGCAGAGTTCTAGCCCCAAACACTGCCGTGAGGATGGTTCCTGTGGTCCCAGACCCCCGAGGCTCATCCCAACCCACCTGACCATTCCTGAAGAGGCATTTCCCATTGATGTGTCCTTGGGCTTCACATACTTCTGGTAGTTGTTAATGCCACGGTAAATTTTATCATCTTCCTTTCCTCTCAGCTCCTAGGAAAGCAAGAAGAGATGATTAAGGATCAGGATAGCTTCATGATGTGGATTAATTGTCACCACTCTGACACCAGTCTTCCTTCCCACCCTGCCTTCCTTAACACCAAGATGCCAATAAAGACACAAAATTCCTCTATTTGCAAGGGTTACACTCCTGCCTACTCGAACTTCCAGGGAAGACAAGACTTTAACTCTTCTTGGTATTCAGAAGAGGATGAGTAAAGCACAGGCTCTCCTGCTGCAGAACACGAGCTCCTAAGGAGCAAGGCTGACTCACCTCCTGGATTTTCTGGCTTCGCTCAAAGATGGCCTGGGCATCCTTCTCCTTCTCTGTGTCCAGTTCATACACTGCTGTGGCTCCCATGTCTTCTGGGCCAACAGGTTTCTGAAAAGCAAGGAAAACTTGTGGCAAGAGTGGAGGGAACATCTGGACAAGACAGATAGCTCCTTGGCTACCTGAAGGGTTGTCACAGAGCAAGAACTGGATACACCTGCTTTATCCCTTGGCATTTGCTAGGGAGAATTCACCATGGGCTCCAGCATAGTGTGCGCAGAGGCCAGAGTGCTAATTCTCCATTGCTCCCAAATTTTAGCCTGCAGTCAGGGAACGCTTATTTTACTCCTTCACACTCAGCCCCAGCTCAGCTGTTAGCCCCACTCAGTTCGCCCACGTCCAACACTTCAATCATGGGACCCACCTGCCCATACACGGGACGTTACTGAGCTTCTGACCCAGCTGGGGTGGCCAAAACTCAGCTTCAACACAGTGATCTCGTTTAGATTCCTCTTTAATGGACTGAACAGATCCTATTCCTACCTTTTATCACATCTTCGAGAACAGCTGCACAGAAACCAGAGAATAATTACAGGCAGCCTCAATTAAACACAAATCCAACTTAGGTGCCAAAAGCTTGCCGAGTCTCAAAGCTGTCACCTCCTCCCATTCTCTCCAGAAGGTTGGGCAAACAAAATGCTGCCTCCCTTTGGAGCAGCCAAAGATGGTCTAACACTGAAAACACAAAGCAAACAGTTGGGCAAACCTGATCCAACTGCTCCCTCTCCTGAAAAATCTGTGCAGTGTTGGGCAAGTCCAGTGGCATCCTGGAGTTTTAACTCCCACCTCTAAGAGGGAAAGGCCAACCTTTGACGGCCTTCCGTGGAGGGAGGGACTATCAGAATAAACTCAGCACAAGGTGCCTGGCTATTAAGAGGGGACAGGGAGGTGCATTAATAAGACAGAATGTCCAATCCCACGTTTAGAGTGGCAGATTCTGTCTGTGAGGAGTGGGATCCCCAGCCCCGCTTGAGCTGACAGCCCAGGCCTCCTGCTGCCCATCCTTACCGCCGACCTGGTCGATTTGTAGGTGACCCCGATCTCCTTGGCAGGATCCTCGTCCTCGCTGCTGCTCAGTGCGTACTCCGGCCTCTCCCTCGTGCAGCGCCTGGTCTGCGAGGGGGACAGCAGGGATGGGGGAGGAAAGGCTCCAGCACTGTTGTGGCTGAGCCTGGCAGGCACACCTGGATGGAGCAGGTGCTCCCTCGGAGCTCCCTTACCTTCTGGATCATGGGGTTGGGGGTGTCCCGCCGCCGATCCTTCCGCACCACGGTGCTGCCCTCCTCTCCACTGCTCTCTGCAGGGAAAGCCCGGCGTGAGGGGCACGACCCAGGCCTGAGGCAGCCCCTGACCTCGGCGAGCTGGGGACGCCCATGGGAGCCCAAACAATCCCACCCCGGGAGTGCTGTCCAAACGCTCCCGGAGTTCTTGCAGCCTTGGGGCCGTGACCATTCCCTGGGAGCCTGTTCAGTGTCCGACCACCCTCGAGGGGAAGAACCTCCTCCTAATATCCAACCTAAATCCCCTCTGACACAACTGCAGGGGTCCTTCACGCCCTCCCTTCACGCGCACGGGCTGGGGAGGGCAGCCAAGCCCCGCCGTGTGGGCAGTGCTGGGGGCGGCACCAGGCCCTCCCTCGCCTCCGCACGGCGCCGTACCGCACCAGCTCGGCTCCCCGCGCCTCCCGGGTCCCCCCAGCCCTCACCCCGCTCCTGGTCGCTGCCGGGCCGTTTTCGCCGGCCCCTGCCCGCGGCTCGGACCCGCTTCTTGAACACAAAGCTGCAGACGCCGCTCTCCTCCGCCATCGTGTGCCGGCGATACTGCGGCGGTGGATAGAGCGGCGCCGGGGCGGCCGGCGCGGGCAGCGCCCTCTGCGGGCCTGGAGGACTCAGCGCCCCGGGTGGGGCCGCAGGTCCCGGGGGTCCCCGGGCGTGTCCCCCGTGCCCGATCCCAGTTCTCGGTCCTCGATCTCCGATCCTCGATTCCTCTCCTTCTCTGCGCTCTCCGGTCCCTCTGCTCCTTCCCGCGCCCCCTGAGCCCGGCAAGGGGGCGGTTTCCCCGTTTCCCCTCCGTCTCCCGCAGGCCCTGCGGGTTTCCAAGGCAACGGGGACGCCGCTGGGTTCCTGCGACCCCCTGCCCCGGGTGGGCACAGGCAGGAACCTCGGCATCGCCCGCTGCCCTGCGTAGGCGTGAGCGTGGGCACATGTGTGTGTACACTTGTGTACAGGCGTGTGTGTGTATGTGTACATGTGTGTACGTGTGTGTGTACACGTGTGTACATATGTGAGCCCAGGCACGAGGCACAGTGAAGTTCCACCATCAGAGAAAAGTGTGCTCTCACGAGGTTACTCCTACCCAGTGATTAACAGTTCTATTGCTAAAGGTCTAGTAAATAGGATAACTAATAAGCTAACAAACAAGCTGATTCTGTGAAATAGGATTGGTAACAGCTGGGAGGATGGAGAGGCCTTTCTGAACACAAGCATTTTTCCAAGATTTTTGATGTTTTCATCGTGTGTTAAAATAATGATAAGCAGTGGTTGTTGCGGCGGGTGCTGTGCTTGTTCACTTCCCATGCACCTGCCCTCGTTTTGGGACAGCCAGGAGGTCCCTTGGATGCTCTTCTCTCCCCATGCCCTGCTGGACCCCAGCTCTGCAGCCCTGTGGTCTCTGCACAGCCCTCTGGCTGTGTGTGACCCTCCCACGGCTGGCTCAGATCTAAAGTGGAATTCTTCGTTTATTTGCACTCGATGGCAGTGAGCCTGTTCAGCTCTTTGGGCAACGCAGAGTGACGGAGGTGGTAAATCACATCACTGCTGTCTCCTTGTCCAGTGAACACTCCCATGAATTCCTCAGTCGTGTTTTTTGTGCAGGGAATTACAGGCAAACTGCACACAGAGCACCTGTCTCTGCCGCTGGGCTCAGGCTTTGTGCCATCTCCAGCCAGCGTTTGGCTCTTTCCAGCGGCACCACACTGTGTTCAGGAGCCAAACAAGAATATTTGTTTCTGCATCATCATTTTCAAAGGTATTGCCATCACTCCATTGTATTTTTTCCTCCATTTATGGCCCATTGGAGGGCTTTGGGAGCTTAAGGTAAAGTCCTCAGAGCTACAGGTTTCTGCTGCCTCTCTCCTAGCTCATGGCCGTTCCGGCTTCCTCGGCAAGCGTGAAACCACCTCCAGGTTTTAGCTATCAATATTTGTATTTATTCCTGATGGTTTTCCCTGTTCCTGGGGAAATCGCAGCCCTCCAAACACCAGAGGAAGCTGCCTCTATAGTCCAGGCAAGTGCTTTTGCGCGGCCCATGGGGACTCTGCCCTGGCAGATCCACCACCCACCTTGCACAGCCCCGCTCCCACACTCGGCTCTTCAGCTCTCCGTGGAATAAACTCTGGATTTCTGAAATCATCAGAGCTCAGTTTTGCCCCTCTGGGGGGTGAGGAGTGGGGAGCACCGGAATCCTCCTTTCCTGCTGCTGCCCGATAAGATCCTTCTTATGCAAACAGTGAGTTGAGGTGCATGTGTGGGAAGTTTGGCTTTTGCAGACGCTGGAGGGATGGATCTTTTGGGATGCTACAGGATCCTTTACCAGGGTGGATGAGTGCCACGCGGAGAGATCCCAAGGCCATGTCCAAAGCCTGGAGCGAAGCCAATCTGCACACGCAGCTCATGGGAGAGTGGCTGGAAAAGCTAATTACGCCGGGGGGGTAATTGCACCCTCTGCCAGAAAGCGGAAGAGCCGCTCTCGGGGTCGGCGGTGTCGGATCGGGGAGGCTGCGGGCGGCCAGGGAGAGGGAGCTGGGAATCGAGGGGAGTGGGCAAGGTTTGGGGTTAGAGGTTGGCTCCACACAAAGGAGCGAGCGGCTGGAAGCCGGTTCGACGCCGAGAGCCAATCGCTGCCGCGGCCCCGCGATAAAAGCGCTCGGAGCCGGCGGTGGGAGCGCAGGAAGCGGCTCCGCTCCACGGCCGCGGCCTCTGCGGTGGGACACGGGCACCCAGAGCCCCGGGCACCCAGAGCACCGGGCACGGACCCGCCCCGCGGACCCTCCTGCTCGGCGGTGAGCTCGGCTCGCGGGCTGCGAGACAATGACGGCCCCGAATGTGGGGAGCGAGGGGTTCGTCCATCCCGGGATTTCCGACCACGCCGGGCTGGGAGAGCTGGGGGGAGCCGGAGCGGTCGGCGGGGAGGGAGAGAGGCGGGTGGCCACGGAGAAAGGGATGGAGAGGAGGGAGGAATGCAACGAGAGCCCGGGAAGCGGCAGCACCGGTCAGGAGCCGCCCCGCAGCCGGGGGCTCATCGCAGCCCCCCGGCAGCGAGAGCCCTCCGCACGCACCGGGAGCCGCTCGGCTTTGGGAGGAGGCTCGGCCGAGGTGGTCGCGGGAGGCAGATTTGGGGGGTCGGAAGGGGGCCGGTGTGGGCCCGGGGCAGGGAGGCGCTGCCGGAGCCCCGGAGCCGGCTGAGGAGCGGTGCGGGGCAACGGGAGCGAGCACCCCGTGCCCGTGTGAGCCCGGCCGGGGGGCTGGTACCCGGCGGGGCGAGCAGGCCTGCGCTGGCTGGATCCGCTCCGGGGGATGCGTGTTTGGGGGCTTATTTCGAGGCTCACGCTCCCCGTTTGGGCTGTAATTCCCTCTTTGTTGTGTGCTGCAGTACATGCCAGAGGGGGGCTGGACAGATCCATTTTATTAAGCTGATCAGAAAGAGCAGAGATGGAAGAAAAACCTGTTAGATCCTGACTCTCTTATCCCCCTTCGTTAATGCCTGCCAATTCCCGATGGTGTGTCTCCTACCGCCTCATCCAGCCTGGTTTTAAACCTTTCCAGCGACAGGTCTTTCATCACTTCCCTAGGGAGGCTGTTGCATGACTCTGAGATTTAATAACAACACAAATGCCCTGGGCTCTGACATAACCCTTAACAGCCAGGGATCTCCCAGGACTTCACAAAGGAGAGCAGCTCTGTTTTCATCGAGGGGAGTGGGAGAAAAGGGAACAGAAAAAAATGAAATTATTTACCCACTGCCACCCAAAATTAGCAGCAGACTTAGGAATCAAGCCCAGGTCTCCCGAGTCCCAGTCTGATGCTGTAACTACTGTGTTTTGAGCTAGCCTGATCTCTCTAATCCCCTTGGATCACTTCAAACAAGCTAAGATACCTTGTAGATCATATTTATGATCAATTTTCTGCTGATTTTTTCCATGCTGTGGGTATCAGTTTTGAAAAAACCTGATAATCAAGCCTTGAAAATTGGGCTTTGTCCATCAATGACAACGTGTGAGGGCTCTCACAGGGAAGACATCTGGTGCCTCAGCTGAGCTGTCGTGTGTTTAAGGCCAGGAGTAGCACATCTGCAGCATTATTGATGTAGATTACAAAATAATTGCAGGGCAATCGACCAAGCTTAGTCTGAAACAGCCCCAGTGTTAATGTCCTTTTTAAATGAGAGCCCTGCAAGAAGCAAATTCCCAGTCCCAAGGTGAGAGTCTGTCAGAACCAACTTCTTGGGCTTTGCAAAGTGGCTGGATTCATCTTCATTCTAATACAGCTCAAAACCAGGTTCCTGACCTTTTTGGTAAGCAAAAATCCCATGAAACTTCTCATTAGGGAAGGGAATTCCTCTTCTGTTTTCCTTCAGTGGGTAACTCCTGTGAGTCTTCAACTACCCCTCTGGTCTTGGAGGATGATGGAGTTTTTCTTTTCTCCCACCCTCAGCTCTTGCAGGGTCTTGCCAGGCAGCTGCCATGTTCCCCCAAGATGTGTCTGCTTTCCCCTCCCAGTTAAGTCATTTTTATCTGCCCTCTGGGGGTGTTGCAGTGCTTACCTTGCTCTTAGCAAAAGCCCTCGGATGGAAAACATTAAATCTGGACAAAAGGATTATTGCAATATCAATGTTAAGCACACTTTAGACATATTTCTCACTCTGTGGTGTGCCCATAACTCTCTTCATACGTCCAGCTTGGGGTTTTCAGTGACAAGGTGCCTCAGCGTCCTCTGATGTGCCTCTCCAGGGATTGCTTTTCCCAGCACACTCATTGCTCCACAGGAATCTTGTGGATTTCAGAGAAGCAGATCCTATGCTGGGCTCTATGGCACCTTGGATCCTAAAAGAGACGATAGAGGTGAAGGCTGAAAATAGCCAGGGCAGCTCAAAAAGAATGATCTTTAGAGAGATTTAACTACCAATATGATTTTGGTCATGTTTTTTTCTTATACAATCTGCATTTAGACAGCAAACAGCTGCTTTTGTGGAGGCAGGGACCATGGAAAGGGGTTGTTCTGTGTTTTGGAGTGCCTGGAACTGGACTCACTCCTGCTCTTGCTGCATCTGCAAGTGATGAAACAGCAAAAGCTTTTTGTAGGGTCTCTTGGAGCTCAAGAGATGGGCTCACTCCCTGGAATCAGAGAATCCTTCTGGTTGGAAAAGTCCTCTGAGATCTTAGAGTCCAACCATTCCCCCAGCACTGCCAAGGCCACCACTAAACCATGTCCCCAAGTGCCACATCCCCTCGGCCTTTAAACCCCTCCAGGGATGGGGACTCCACCATAGGAAATGCCAGTCCAAAGCCTGGTGAGTAACAGGAGATATTCCACAAGAGGAAATCAGCCAAGGTAACACTGAGAGGTTGTGTTAGAGGAAGGGGGAAAATACAGGCAATTACAGGTCCATTAATGGGAGTATGAGGAAAGATTGGTTTCTAGAACAGGTTCTGGAAGAGTGCTGATGGGAAGCAGAATGAAATGCTGGGTGGTTTTAACACAAATCGTGTCACGCTGGCTCAGTGTGTTCCTTGGACATGATAAATGACTTCTGAAACGACAGGGCCTCGTGACAGAACCCCAAGGAAATGATTATTTAAGGTGGAAACAGGAAAAAGGACAGGGAAAAGAGACCAAAATGGAAGGAGGACACTTGGATTCTTCCACAAGGAGGGATGTAAGGACACATCAGGCCAGAGGTTTTCAGGGGTGCTGGAGTTTTGTATCAGAATACCAGGGTCTGAGATCTCCCAGGTGTGGAGCTGCCAGACCAGCTCACTTGTTTGCATCAGGCCACCACGGTGGCTGTGGCTACAGAGAACCCACCATAGGAGAACCAGGTTAAAAGGAATTTGCTTCTCCTGAATGTGGTTACTCTTTGTGAATCCCACCGAGAGGCAAATATATGATGGGAGAAGAACTAATGTCTAATGGCAAATAGATGTCCACTTGTGTAGGAAACCAGGAGGTGATGTTTCCAGGTGGAGCATGGTTTATGGAAGAGATTAGGGAAGAGCCGACAAGGGGAGGGAAGGAGCATGAGCTGCTGTTTGCCTCTTGTGCTTGTTTGCACCAGGTTCATGTTCAATCTTCCTAGTCCCATTCTGCAGGGCTTCCAAGGTTTCTCCCAGTGAAGCACTCTTGGCTAATGTCCAGCCTGAACCTCTCAACCTGCAATTTTCATCTGGCGCTACTGAGAATTTGTCTCCGCTTGGAAAAGTCTCTTCTCATCCTCCTGGGAGGATTTCTGCTCTGCTCTTTCTGAGCTCCCAGCAAGACAGGCGATCCCAGGGAGAAGAGACTCCCTTCAGATCATGATTTTTAATGGATGCCATTAAACACAGCAACAATCCCAGGAATGGGCTGCCTCAGTTTCTGCTTCTGGAAAGCAGATGAATCCCAGTAGCATCCTTCTGGCCCATGGGCCCCCTCACTGAGAGGCAGGGACAGGGACCAGCCCAGTCCCCCAGGCCATGACGCTTCCAAGGCTGTGCACCTCCTCCTCAGGGAAGGCAGGGATGAAGGTGGGAGAGGGGAGCGGGTGGGCAGGGGCTTCCCTCGGGCTCCCCATCACTCCTGCGGGTCCCCCATTGTTGCCCTGACAAAGGCAGCCCTGTTCCTCCCCACAACTATTCCTTGTCAGCATCCCTCGGCATTTCGACTGCAGATTTCCTGCCCGCTGGCAGCCTTTCAAGACGCAGAACGTGGATGGAAAGGGGATTAGTGGAGCAGGCTGTGGAAGGTGGCTCCCAGCCGTGGGGTGCGGGCAGGGTCAGGTCTGTTCCCTGGGAACCTCACGAGCAGGGTAGGGGTGTCCCCAGAAATGTCCGGATTCTCCTCCCTGGAGTTCTCCCTGTGGCAAGCCAGCAGGGACCTGCCCTGGGTCCCCAGTACCAGTGAGGTCAAGTGGTTGGCTCAAAGCCATACAAGAGCCAAGACCTGAAGCTGAATTAAGGGATTCCATGCCTGAAGTGGGAGCTGTGGCCACTAGGCTTGCTCCCTCCTCCCTTCCCTGGCACTGCTGTACCTCATTCTGGACTGGCCTGTTTGATGCTGGTTTCGCACCACACTTTGTTTCATGGTGTGGGTCAACTGTGAGACCCCAAGACTGCAGAAAGTGAGCCTTAGGGGCTGGATGATTCCCAGGCTCAGGACACAGGCTCTTCCAGCTCCTGTTCACCTCCTCCCCAGCTGGCCAGCTGAGAGGGATGCTGGCCGTGGAGCCGGAGGGTCAGCACTGTTCTGTGTGTGGGTTTCACTTCTCTTGCGCAGGAGCTCGGGGACATCCATCCCCACAGCCATCAGCTCAGCCCATGATTTCCTGGGGGAGAGGCCTGACAGCCTCTCCGAGGTGTCTCCCCTGCCCGTGCCTCCCCGTGCTCTGGGGATGCTCCAAGTCCTCCGAGGATGGAGGAGGAGGGGGGCCTGGATCCCCCACGCCGTGCTTTGCCTTCGGGAAAGCCTCCTGCAATGGAGCAGTGATCCCTGCAGTAAACAAACCCTTCCGAGGGCTGCTAATGGGAACCATATGGCAGAGAGGGGCCTCTCGCCCTCTGCGGTCACGCTCCTTCCCTGCTCCCCTGTGCCGGAAACCCACCGACTCCCGGGGAGCTGCTCGGCCAGGGCCGGGCTGGGGCCCCCTGGGAACGGGCTGGATCAGCACTGGGGGCAGCTCTGGTGGCCCCTCTGGAGAGGGGAAGGGGGAAAGGCTCCCTGCACCCATCCTGGCTGTGGGAAACGTGATCCTTCGGAGGCAGGTTGAGATCGGGGAATTGCCTTGAGGGGCCACCCCAGATGTTCTCTTTTCCTCTGTCTGCCCCAGGGTCAGGCAGGAAGGTGAGAGGGGGATGCAGGGGGCTGTTAGGGAAAAGCTCTGTGACCGAGCAGCGTTGCCTTCCTCCCCTCAAACTCCTCCCCGCTTGGAGCCATCAGTCGCTAGAGGGGAGGACGAAGAGAGGCTGGAAGGCAAAGGGGTTCTCACCTTGTCCTGAGCCAAACACCTGAAACTGCTGGCACGACCCGGAGAGGAGGACAGTCCTTGCTCCTGCTCTTCCCAGGCTGTGTAAGTGGCTAAGGACTTTAGGGATCAGAGGTTTGGAACAGTCAGATCTAGCAGTTATGGTGCCAGTCTCCACTGTGGGACATGGCCTCGGCTTTCTGGCTTTGTCTCAGGTGCCCACTGCACCCCTCAAAGCCAGCGAGCCCCGAGGCTGCCCGGGCCGTTGTGAAGGCTTTGTAACATGAGTGTGGCAGCGTGTCCTTAGGCACTGCCCATGTCACCACATTCCACCTCTCATGGGGGCTGGTGGTGGCTGCCTTGGGCTCCAGTCCCAACCTGTGTTCCTGGGAAGAGCGATGACAGCAGCTGAGAGCCTCCAAGAAACCCTCCTGCAGTTTCTCACTTGTTCTGGTTCCCTTATCGCCTCAGCACACCCTTCCCCTTTGAGATTTCTGCTCTTGCCTCCTGCCCTTCAGCAGGAAGGAGGTTTAGCAACTCCTGCTCCCGTGCCTGAAGGGCAGCGGCACCGAGGGGGCTCTTGCTCGAGACTCCGGCTGGGGGAGCGCAGGCACGGGGCTGCGAGAGGGTATGTGCATGGAGGGCAGAGGGGTGTGGAGAGGAAGGGGCTGGGAGGAAAACATCCGGCCATGGAGCGGGATAAGTAGGGTGGAATTGAAGGGAAAGGGGCTTGGGGTCATGAGGAGCAAAAAAACAAATAGTAGATGGAAGTAATCATGTGCTTATCAGAGAACCCCTGAATTGTTTGGGTTGCAAGGACCTTAAAGATCATCTCGTTCCAACCCCCTGCCATGGGCAGAGATGCCTTTCACTAGACCAGGTTCTGGGGAAGGGCAAGAGGGGGGTGATGGAGAATGTGGAAAAACTGAGGAAAAGAAGGTGGCTGGGGTAGGGGAGGAAGATGAGCTGCGAGGGAAGGGAAGCTGTGAGAGGACAAATATTTGTAATGAAGGCTGGGATGAAGGTGAAAAGCAGGTGAAAAGGGGGAGAGTTGTGCATCTGTGTTAGAGGTGTGTGTGGAGTGGGGACGCCAGGTTTTCTGGGTCCCTCATGTTCCCTGCAGGGTCTGTGCTTGGCTGTAGGACCCGACAGACCCCGAAGACACGAAGAGAAGGTCCTGTCCCAGGGAATGGGGGGCAGGGAGGGGCTGTGGGGTTGGGCCCTGGCCCCCAGCAGATGCTGGGTTCAGCAGCGGCTGCCTGCGAGCAAGTTCGGGGAGCAGGAAATAACAACCAAACCGCAGAGAGACGGGAAATGATTTTGGTAGAACAAGGCTGGGTCTCAGCTGAGGCTGTGAAACGTTTGCAAGCAGGGCTGTGCAGCGCCAGGGCTGTGAGGGGCACCCACCAGTGCCCAGGACCTGAGGCAAAGGTCTTTCAGTTCTGGACGCAGCCACGAATTTTGGGTGCTTTGCTGGGTGTAACGCAAGCCTGGTGTCAGCTGCTGGGGGTTTGGCAGCCAAAGAGCCCCCCAAAACTCAGGATATGTTTGCAAATGTCCCTGTGAGATGGGCATTGAGGACATGCCCCTGCTTCAAGCCCTCCACCCTGACACGTCTCTGCCCTGGGGCTTTCCCAGCATCTAGCGCAGTCCTTGGGCAGCAGGAAGGTTTTTCGGATGGCAGTATGAGGCCAGGGGGGTTCAGTAGGACAGGAAAGCAGCCCCAGGCAGAGGGGGGTACTGGTTTTCCAGCCTCCAGCTCATCCCCATCGTTGCAGAGCCACCCCTTCACCCTCCTTTTCGCTGCTCTGCTCCTCCCTTGGCAGCATTCACTCAGCCCCATAGCTCTGTCCTGCATATTCAAACCAGGACTCATCTTTCACGGGTGTTTTGAAGGTAAAGTGCGGTGGGGAAAACCCCCTGAGGCACTGTCAGTGCCTTTTTAGCTCTTTTTTACCAAAACGGGTGATCTGCGATGCTGGTGGTTTTTTCCTGTGCTGGTCCCAGCCCTGTCAGCCTCGTCCTCCCAGGCGCTCAGCACAGCTCACGGGGCTCAGCCTAAAGGCGACATGGGCTCCTTGAGAAGACAAAATCCCCATCACTCGCTCTGCTGAGCTCTGATCAGCGAGACTTTTCTGGGTTAAAATTAGACTAAAATCACAGTCCTTCCTCCAGCAACACCAGTCCTTTAGGGGCTGCATTAGTGAAACATGGGGTGCTGGTTTTCTTCCTTGGCTTGGGGTCAGCCTTGCTGCAAGTGGCGTGGCCTGTGCCTGGCAGGTTTGGAGTAGAAACCATCATGTCACCTTGCAGGTGCTCAGAGCCCCAACCTCTCCAGCTGCTATGCCAGTGTTCCAGGCCTGCACCTCCTGTCATCGGTCGGGTTTTGCGTGCCTCCATCTCTCGGCGCTCTTAGGAACCCCCCAGGCTGGCGAGGCTGATCTGACCCCACGGGAGAAGCTTTGAGCACGCACCAGCTCCTGCACAGCTGCTGGGTTTGGGTGATGAAACCAGCTGCACTCCTGATGACATTTCCTTTCCAGGTGTTGCAAGAGGTCTGTCTTAGACACCTCTGCAGGGAACATCGACCCACGGACTTCAAGCTCAGGATTAAATAGACGGAGAAGGGAAAGGAACCATGTTCCAGGCCGCGGGAGCCGCCAGCCCAGCCCCAACTCACGTACGTGGCACCGTGTGGTTTGTATGGGAACTTCAGCCGGGTTTAGGTTCTCAGGGAGGGAGGGTTGTACACAGAAGCTGTGTTCCTGACCTGACATTTTAGGGCGATCAAAGGCACAGTCACTGCTACTCAAACAACAGAACTGGGGACAGGAATGTTCCAGCAGAAGGTGCTGTTTGCTGAGCACACTGAACGCCAGCCTCAGGCTCTGGTCCATCCAGAGCTCTCACCCCGTGCTGTCTCCGAGTTGCTGTCTGTTTGTTTGTGTTTCCATGGCTTTCTGTGATCACAATTGAGAGCTTTCGAGCTGCTTAGGACTGGAGTGATTGGAGATGGAAAAACATAAGGGCTCAAGAACATCTCCTGCTGGGACAGGATACGGCCCTTCCCCGAGGGAAGATCTATCAGATATGGAACAGCAGTGCCTGATCGGGGCCAGGAGGCTGCCGAGAAGTGACGAGCAGCCGTGGATTGCTGCAGCCTTGGGAACGGATGTATCCCAGCTCCAGAGAGGCAGCATTTTCCTTAGCTCTGGTCAGCTGAGCCTGGAAACAGCATGTTAAACCCTAACCCCAGGAGAGCACCTGCGGTTGTTCTACCGGTGCCAAGGGATGCAACTGGTTTTACACAGCTGGAGCCTCTTTGCTGCCCATGTCCCACTGTTGACGTTGGCCCCTGCTTCCAGCCTCGTGGGAGTGAGAGGAAAAATCACGTCCCTGACCTCAGTGAGAGCAGCTGGGAAATGTCTGAGGAGGCAGCTCGGTGAGGGGAGAGTTTCCTGTGCGTCTCTTAGACAAAGTGTTTCCAAAAATACAAAGGAGAAACGATAGGGAAGGACAAGGCAGGAGGAACGGGGGGGTGGGGGATCAGCCTGGGGGCAGAGAGGGGCAGCGCTGGGCAGGCAGAGCCAAACTGCAGCCAGAGGAAGGACAAGGACAGCAGGGTGACGTCCTGGGGTCATACTGCCCCAGCCTTGGGAACAAGGAGTGAGGAGGATGAGCCAGCCCTGCCTGGTCGCCTTGCTGGAGTGCGATTGCCCCTTGGATCCTGACTTTGGGAAGGAGGGAGCTTTTCCATCAGTGCCAAGGCGGGTGAAATCCTTGGGGTGGCTATCACGGGCCCAGCGGGTGCCCGTGCAGTTGCCCTGGGGAGGGTGCAGGATGTGGAGCGGGTGTGGGGGAGCAGGGGGGATTTGGAAGGGATGAGCTGTTGCAGCTGCAGATGGGACATGGTGTGTGAGACCCTGTCCTGAAACCTGGGCACAGGTAGAGGCTGCTCAGTGTTTGAGTCTGTGCTCTGGCGCTGCAGGGCTGAGCAGCATCTGCTCCCCGAGCTGCAGAAGCCCCAGAGCTCTGTGAGCTCTGCCCGTGCCCTGCTGCCCCTGTGCCCTCCCCACACCCCCGAGCCTGCGGGGCCTCATTTCCCGCGCAGCCCCAGCTTGAGAGGCTGTAACGGGGCAGAGGAACTGGAAACAAAACATCTGCCTCAGGCTCTGGGAGAGCGAGGAGCACCCAGCTATGCCCAGGGAGAACGGGCCAATGCCCCCGGAGCCTGGGCAAGGACCCACAGGGCAGCATTGCCAGAGCCCTGTGCACCTCCAGCAAGAGGAGTTAATTGTCCTGCTCCAAGGGGCAGGAGCAGCATCTCGGAGCAGAGCTGCTGTGTGATGATTTACAGGTGCAGGTCACAGAGAGGTTTTGTCAGGGGCTTGTGCCAAGCTCTCATTTTGATTTCTCCTTCCCTTTTTAGGAGGCCAAGAACAGCTCAGGAGGCAGCACAGTGCAGCGCTCCAAGGTACCTTTGTTTTTTCTATATCATAGAATCATCCCAGAATGGCCTGGGTTAGGAGGGACCTTAAAGCCCATCCAGTGCCACCCCTGCCATGGGCAGAGCCACCTCCCACTGTCCCAGGTTGCTCCCAGCCCTGTCCAGCCTGGCCTTGGACACTTCCAGAGAGGGGGCAGCCACAGCTGCTCTGGGCACTCTGTGCCAGGGCCTCATCCTGCTGATTCATGGCAAGGGTGGAAGGGCCAAGAGCCCAAGGGCCAAGCTCCAATCCATTCCAGCATCAGTGGAGTGGCCCAGGGAGGGTGAGGGAGATGGGGCTGCTTCCTGCTCCCCAGTGCTCCAGTGAATGGAGGGCAGGGAAGAGGGCAGTGGAGGGATTCAGGGTGTCCCAAACTCCTTCCTCATCCTCTGTCTCCCTTTGCTCTGCCCTTGGCTAGTCCTTCAGCCTGAAGGCGCAGGTGAAGGAGATGTGCACTGCCTGCCAGAAAACTGTGTATCCCATGGAGCGGCTGGTGGCCGATAAATTCGTCTTCCACAACTCCTGCTTCTGCTGCAAGCACTGCCATGCCAAGCTCAGGTGAGCCGGGCTGGAGGCCGTGGTGGGACAGGTGTCACTGCAGCTCTGCCGAGACCCTCCCAAATAATGCACCCCTCTCCATCACAGCCCCTCGCTTGGCCAGTAGCCAAAGACCCCCAGCCCACCCATCACAGTAAAATGAAGGTTTATCTGCACACCTGGGCCCAAGTCTCAGCTAAATCCCACCTGGTATGGAAGGAGAGACCCTTTCCCTTGAGAGCAGCCCCAGGGAAACATGGAGCTGAGCCAGGGCTTCCTCATAGGGGATACAGAGCCACGGCTGAGCTCCCCAGGGACACCCCCATCTCCACTCACAGCAGCCCCAGCAGCCTCTGCTGGTGGGATGGAGCTGTTGGCCCTAAGAGGCCCCTCCTGCATGTTCCCACCTCCGCTGTCCCGGTGTCCCAAAGCCCCCTCCTTCCCCCAGGCTAGGTCTCCATGCCTGGCTAACCCTGCCCTCCCTCCCCAGCCTGGGCAGCTATGCTGCGCTCCACGGGGAATTCTACTGCAAGCCCCACTTCCAGCAGCTCTTCAAGAGTAAAGGCAACTACGACGAAGGCTTCGGGCGCAAGCAGCACAAGGAGCTGTGGGTGCACAAGGAGGTGGAGAGTGGGACCAAGTCGGCGTGAGCGGGGCCAGCCCCCCTTCTGGAGCCCAGCAGAGCCAGAGGAGCTGAGCCGGGCGCTAACTGAGCTGATGTAACGCAGGACCTGTGGGAGGGGAGGCGGGGAGGAGCTCCCCGCTCTTTGGAGGGTGCTCAGAGGGGTCCTGCGTGTCACAGGGCAGAGGTGACCAGGGTGCAGCCCCCAGACCTGAAGACCTCTCTCTGCAGGCCCCTCTCCCCAGTGAGATCAGAGCAGAAGCAATTGTCCCCCACGGGACCCCCAGCCCTGTTGGTCCATTTCAGGCCTGTCACCATGGGAAAGGAGATGAGCTGGGGGCTTATCCTGCTTGTGAGTCACAGCAGAGCTCCCAGCTCCAGCACACCAACCCTGCATTGCTGGGGCTCTGGATGAGGAGGGTCCTTGGTTTACATCAGCTCCGTTCAGCTGGGATGGTTCAGCCTTAAGGATGTTGCCCTGCCACTGTTTAACAGTGTCTCTTTTTTATATTTGCCTTTGACTGGTACGTTCTGCGCTGGAGCCTCGCGGCAGCTTCACGTGCGCTCCTTTATTTTTGTAATACAAGGTTTCTGAGCCTTCCCTGAGCCTTCCCTGTCTTGTCCTTGTGTTCCCAGGGGCCTGGGGAGGTGGGACTAGTGTCAGGTCTGCCTCTTACTGCCCGGGTACTGTGGAAAGAGCCTCTGTCCATGCAGGATCAAGGAAGTATTCCTGGATATCTGTGTGTAATGTTACGAGTGAGGCTGGGAGGGAAGGAAGGGAAAGAGGCAGCCCACTTCTCTCTGGGGAGTGCTCAGAGGGATCCTGCAAGCCGTGAGGACTGGGCAGAGGTGACCAGGATGCAGGCCCCTGACCAGAAGCCCCCCCTGGGGCCCCCAAGTTTTTGGGAACTGAACCAGGATTTGAAATTCCACATCAGTGTTGCCCTGCGAGCTGCACGGCCCAGCTGGAACCTTCCACCAGCTTCCCAATGGAGCCCAGACCACCCTCAAAAGGAATTCACCAGCCTGTGGATCCCCCAGGATTAGATCCACCCCTTTGCCCTCCTCTGTCTCACTCTCTCCCCTCCACATCAGTGGCCATTGTGCCCTGTCCCTGCCTCAGTGGCTCTGCCAGGGGCAGGACGGGCATCAGCACTGGGCTGGCCAGTGCCACACAGGTCTGGCTTGGATCCACCCCATATCCAATCCCCTGGTTTGGACAGCACAGTCCTTACAAATGAATGAGCCCAGCAAGCCCTGCCAGGCTGCAGAGACAAATGCAGGAAAACCAGGGAAGGTGGGTGAGTCTGGTTTTAATTATTATTTACCTCTTTCCTTCACACACACTGTGTACAGCTGTGCTCAGGAACCCCATGTCTTTCAAATTCTACAGAAACTGGGCTTTTCAGAGCCCCCACACAGAGCAACAGCCTGTGATACCAACAGCAAGAGCCCCTGTTCCATCTCTGACTGATACCATCAGCTGTGCTGAGCACATCCTGTCTGGGAGAAGCCAGACACAGCCATGGAAACAGGAGACAAGGATGGAAGAGGGAGAAAGATGGGGATGGGTGGGCCAGAGGAGGAAGAGATGGCACAAACAGATCTGTGCTATTAACCCCGGTCTCTGTGGTGCTCCCCCTGCTCCGTACAGTCCTTCTGGGGCTCAGGGTGTGCACCCACAGCCAGGCAGCAGCTCCACAGTGGAGAAGTCACAGCGTCACAGTGGAGATGCCTCGTGGTCACAGTGACATCTGATTTTGGGGACGGCACCTGCCGGATGACCAGAGGAGCCTGATGTTGGACAAGTTCTTTCTCTTTTTTACTGAAGGGCTTTTAAAAGGGCTCCTGGGCGGGGATGGCCCGGGGACACACAACCACCACAGGGACTGTGCACACCGACCCTGGCCAAGGCTCCCAGGGGAGTTCAGCCTCACCAAGAGCTTTGACCGTCCCCACCACGCAGGTGCTGCCAACATGCAGGTGGCAGATTTACATCCCAAAAAAGCCATCGCTGAGCAGTCCTGCCGAGAGGCTGTGATGCTGCAGGCTTGGGCCCCCTTCCCCGGCCCCTTCCTTCCTCAGAAGGCTCAGAAAACGAAAGCAGAGCCCTCAGTTCAGCTTCCTGCCACTCACTGGCTTCACTTCCCGATTCCCTCAGCTCCCAGGCTGCTGCGCAGGGGGATGAGCAGCATTTTAACAATCCCAGATGATTTTGGGTTAGGGAAGCATGAAACCCCCAGGTTTTAAGGGCTGGGTTTTCAGTCAGAGAACATTAAACCAGAGAAATAATAATGGTATATCTTTCCTTCCCTCCTCCACATTGAAATTTGAGATTTTATCCAAAGGCCATTCTCCACCCACCGTTCCCTGGGTCCGGTCCTTGGTCAGGAGAGCAGAGATTGGAGCTGCCCCTCGGGAGGAGCTGTGGCCCCTGGTGAGGTCTGGCCTCAGTCTCCTCCAGCTGAACAAGCCAAGAGATATGGGGACAGAAGGTGTCACAGAATCCTGCAGCATCTGGCAGGAGAAGCAAGAGCAGGGAGATCAATTCTGCCTGCAACCCCCTCGAGGATGCTGCCCAGAGCTTGCATTTGGCTGTGATGAATTACTTGAGGTCCTTGTTGGGGGCACAGTGAAGGCGGTACAGCGGCAGCTCCACGGGAGGGTATTCCCAGCAGAGGAGCCGGAGAAGGAGCAGCAGGTGCAGCCAAGGCCAGGGATGCCACAGCTCTCACGGGTTCCCGGTGGCTGCAGCAAGAGCTCGAGGGCAGCGGCTGCAACGGCAGCACAGAACAATCCATGGCTTAGAGCAGAGCATGGGAAGTGCCCAATGCCACCTGCAGTGCCTCCTCTCCGAGGGCAGAGCTGCTCTTGCCACCCAGAAACAAGCGACTGATGATCAACAACCTTTATTTGTATCACACCCCCCACAACTTCCTTTTGTGCTTCCACACGAGCACAGGGCTCCCAGCACCAACCTGTCTTTCAGCTCAGGGAAGGCCATTTTCCAGAGCGTAAGAATTCAAGCCAGCACATTCATGTAATAAAAGCTGTTTGGGGAAAAAGAAAAATCAGTATGAATCCATATAAATCCATATATATCCATAGCATCCGGATGTCTCGTTCTGGATGAGATACAGAGCACCAGGCAGAGCTCAGCAGCAGAACCAGTGACATGAGAGTGGATCGTGCCAGCATTTCCTGGATATAACACAATAGACCCACACCCGAGCAGCATTAAATCCAGAAGACACTTCCCGGTTCACACTGCACCACCCCAAAAGAAGGAGCCACAGCAGTGTAGTACAACCAACCTCTGTAGAGAATTTCGTATTTTATTTGCTTCAGAAGTGGATTTAGAGAGGAAATGTTCCTCAAGTCTCCTTCCCCTGGGCCATACAACACACGTAATACAAATTACCAGAAATAAAAAGACAACTGAGGGTCTTTGCTGCATTTCTTTTGTGATTTAGTCAGTGTTTTGAGGCTGATCATTTCTACCTTCAAGGCTCCAAATATCTTCTTCTCTTAGCCCCTGCTCAACCTCCCCACTATAGGTGGGATTCTTGCAGTGTCCTGTGCAGGGCCAGGAACGGGACCGGATGTTCCCTCTGGGTCCCTTGCAGCTCAGGATATTCTGTGTGTCTGTGGGGGAGATTCCAGTTAGGAATACACTGTATGTATGAAAAGCAGAATTACTATGGAGCTACTTTCTGTTGAGAGGGGTGATCAGGAGGGAAGTCCAGCAGAACACTGACCATCAGACAAGGCCAAGATGTGAATCACAAGCAAATATCCCACTGAACACACTGAGGGGAAGGGAGAAGAAAGGCATCAGCTTTGGGAAGAACTCCCTCAAAGTGAAGGTAGTGGAGAGTTCCCAAGTTCCTCCTTTGGCAAAGGCAGGATCTCTGGGTTCTAACACACAAGGGGGGTGTTGGGCAGCAGCGGGACGTGGTTTATTCTGGTTCCATGAGACATTTTTGTTCTGAGACAACTGCACCTGGTTCTCATCTGTGCTGGCACAGCCCCAAGAGTCACACACATGCATGGTTCATGTGCAGGGTTTCTATTGTATCAGCTGGTCAACCCCCCTCTTCTGATCTGTTCACATTTTACATTGACAAATATTTCAGTGTTCCACTGACAGCAGCGACATCCTGGGAAAAGGCGACTGGAGGCTGGTCGTGGTGAGGGCTGGGGAGGCCAGCTCCTCAAGGGACAGACTGGCATCCAAACACTGATTAAGTGACAGTGACACCGAAGAGAAGCTGCATGAACGGGAAAAAAAATCACCCTTTCAGCAAGAACAGATGAATTTTATAGCAGCACTATTTTGGTTTGTTCCTAACACAGCAAGCTGAAAAAAAATAAAGCCTGAAAAATAAAGTATTTGGAGATGTGCTTATCCATTCTCCTGCCTTACTCAGGGACAGAAAAGCTTGTTCTGCCCCAAATCACTGTCACAGTCAATGCAACACCATCCAGATTCCTCCATTTCAGCTGGGAAGCTCCATTTCTGGAAGGGAGCTCATGGTATCTTCCCCTTGTCTGAAATCCAGAGGCTTTCCTGCTCCAAATTTTTGCTTTTTAAAAGGACAACCACCTAAACAGCCTTTCATATAAATGATAATTTTATTGTAAATAAAATGATACATTGGCCTGGCTTTGCACTGCAAGCCCCCGGTCGGTAAATAGAGACTACTGGGTCAAGGTCTTCTGCACAATCCAGGTTAAAGCCCTTTCTCCCTGCTTTGCATCATTTATGGTGATAACAAAATCCTTGTCTTCCTTTTTGAACTGCTCCTGGCACACCTACCTTTCCCTCCTGGCCAGTCTATGTTGGTAACTGGTGGCAATGGGAACTCTTCGGAGCAGCTTGAAGCCCTTTGCCTAACTCCAAATAAGGCAAAAAAAAAACCCGCCCCAAAAAACCCATCCAAATTGATGCAACCTAACTGCCACTAGAATGGGCAAAGATGGGATTTTCTGGAGAACAAGGAAATAACCTGGAATGCACAGAATCGTCACAGCAAGGCCAAAATGTCACTACTTTGTTTCCTAACTACCTCAGGGACAGCCAAATTTCCCCAAGTTCCTCTCCAACTGGAATCTTGGACATTTTTCTGATTAGTTTTAACTGTTTCAGGATACTGGGACTCTGATAAATTCTGTGTCAAACAGAATAGTCTCCATTTCTGCAGCACCTTCCATCAGGGATCCCGATACTCAATATTCCCTAGGTATCCCTCCCTAGACGGAACAGCAGGAAACCCAACATGACATTTGGAATCAACACAATAGCTTATTGTCAGCCTGGCACTCCTCCTCCACTCTCGCCTAAATGAGTTTATTCCCAGTTTTTTCCTAGTCTGCCAGGATAAAGAGGCCACATATAATTCAATTCTGAGGTATAATCACATTTCTGTCCACTTGAAACTCTTTCGCTGCCAGGGCTCTTAAAAGCCCGTGGTATCAATGTCAGCCCCAAGTTATTCATCGGAGCAGTGGACTCAGGAATCCAGATCTTCCTTTTCCATAATCAAGAGGGCTGTGAGGAAACAAAGAGGCATTTTGGCTTGGCTCTACTCATTATAAACCATCAGCAAATTCTCTGCAAAACCAGCTGCTTTTTTCCTTTTTAAATTCATAAAGGCGTCAAATTTATTTCCCCACCTCCCCCCACCCCATAACAGTCGATATATATAAAAATCACCAAATATGATCTTTTACGATATAAATTAAAAAAAAAATATGAGGCATCACCGTTTACATGATGTAAAAAGAGCTAAAAAAGAGCGATATAAACTACATTCATAAAAGTGCATCTCCAAACACACATCTCCAAGGAATGCTTTGGCTTGTTCCTGTGCCGAACGCGTGGCGCGGGGCGGCCGCGGGACAGTCCGAGCCGGCCCCGCGTTGTGTCCCCGCTCCAGAACCACCCGCTCCCGGCACACAGCGGAGCGCGGGGCTTTGCGCCCGCGGGGCACATCCAGCACGGCAAGGGCCGGGAGCTCCGGGACAGCGCTGAGCCCATCAGTCCTGGGCACTCTTGCTCTGCTCTGGAAGCGCCTCCCAAGACACGGGTGAGGTAAAAGCCACAACAGGTCCTGAGGATTGAGTTGCTTTGACAGAAGTTCCGCCGTTTCCTCACGCCCTTTTCTCTCCCAGATCACAGCGCGTGGGACAGCAAGAGAAAGACCATGGGAGAAGGTCTGGATTTGGTGAGGACAAGCCAAGGATAGAGAGAAACCCCCACAGACGTCACCGTGCTCCTGATCCCTGCAAGTAATGGCTAGTGGATGAAGACTCAAATCTTTGGTATATTTAGGCTGCAAGACCTGAAGAGCTGGGCCCCCCAGCGGTGCTGACCCCCCTATTTTTGTCACCCAGACTGCAGGGATGATCCCACATTCCCAGCACAGTGGTGTGAAAAGCTCCCTCACCCCGAGTGGGAGCGTCACACCCTCGCTTCCCCTCATGGCAACAGCCAAGTGCAGGCCAGAAGTCAGGCCAAGGGTCTGGGCAATTTGGAGGCAAGTTCCTGGTTGGGAGAAGATCTATTGAAGTGCTCTCACACTATAATTAAATAAATTATGGAACAAGGGCTTTCATAAAAGGGATCCCCTAAGTGCCCACAACTGGGACAGTGCATCCTTTGGAGTAGTGCAGGGAGCCTGGAAAGGAAACCAACAGCAGCTTTTATTGGTTACACTTTGCTCTGCGTTTGGCACAGAAAAAAAATTTCATCTTGTTAAAGCTTTTCAGGACTTTTGGTTGGTTGGGGCTTTTAGGGTTCTTTTTTTTCCTCTCTTTTAATTCAACACAGCATTTTCCATTAAAACTTGCCTTATCCTGCTATTAGTATTCACTTAAAAACTTAATTTTACTGCATTATGAAGCAATTTTCAAATTTTTATGGGGGAGAAGAGTGGAGGTGTGTGGAACCTTAATATGGTTTCCAGCACAGGAGCAGAACATCTTCAGTGTTGCCCTATAAAGCAATATTTTAGTTAATTAACATTTGCTTTTCTTAGTTTCATTTCTCAGAGATAACTTATAAACACTCCATGAATCCCCAGCACTTAAAAACTGCTGGTCTTTCATGAGTGAAATAAAGATTATTAGTGCCCAAATCAGCACAGAGGATTTGAGGCCATCAGGACCTCAGTCCTGCGCCTTGTGGTATCTTCCAAGTGCACAATCACTTGGATATGTTTTGCTGGTACCTGCATGGGGAGCTCCAGGTCCTTTTAGATATTTGCTACCATTTAAAATGTTTTCTCAGGTTCCCTGTTTGACTTGACTCCTACAAAAGCTTATTTAAGTTAGGCTGTAACATTTTTATGGAACTCTTACATGACCACTTGCACATCTGTAAAACAAACAACGCACAGCAAAGGGTTGAGCTCGATTCCAGCTTCCTGTGCGCAACAAGAACGAGTGTCCTCGTTGGGGAGGAAATTCTCCCCAAGAAACCCTCAATTTTCCATTAGGCCATGTGCTCCAAGAAACTCTGAAGTAAATTCCTGGGCACTAGATGGACTATCTTTGGTTAAAAGGATGGTAAAAAGTTACCAGCCAAAGAAACAGATTCAGGAGGAAGCTGAATTCCGCAGAATTCCCTTCCAGAGGGGTTTTGTTTGGACCCAGCAGCCCCAGAGAGAGGAAGCAGGAGCACAGATTTGTTTGGTACGACACAAACTAACTGACCCTGTCTTAATGCTGGGACAGACCAAACCTTGGAAATTAGCTCCGGATTTTCCAACATCAGTGGGAGAGCCCTTCCCTCAGGCCCTGGAGTGATTGCATTCTGCTGAAACTTGTCTGATTATCCTGACATTTGGCTGGAAAGACCTCCCTCAGCCCCAGCCCCAAATCCATGGGTTCATTATAAAATAACACTATTCACATACTTTTGAATCAATATTTTCTGAACACCTTTAGATGCTGAATACTCAAGAAGAAAAATATACCATACTATAGTGAGCGCGTGCTCCATGACACATGGCTTTTTGCTGGATTCAGGTACTGGAGACGCCTCTGGAGCCCCAGGAGGGCAAAACCAGGGACTCCCACAGACAGAGCTGGTCTGGAGGCTGGTGCATGTTTCTGTTTTGCTGAAGAGTGGAGCTCTTCCAGTTCCCACTTGGGTTCAGATTTCTCTTATGTTCAACCAATGAGACACTTGTTAGATTCCCATTCCTGCACCTGTAGAAAACACGCAGCCAGCTGCAATGCCACATCCAGGTAACTTGGGGCAAAAATGCAGCTCTGCTTGGACACCTGTTGGCAGGATGAACATTAGTCCAGCAAACGAAGGAATCAGGCACGAGAGCAGACCCTAGGTTCCTTGGCAGAACTTCCCCAAAGGACTAGGCCTAGCTGAGTTGGCATTTTGAAGATGCAGCACCACAACGGGCAGTTGCAACTAGACAAGACAGGGCATGGAAAGCCCAGCAAGAGCTGTGAGCAAAGGAGGTAATTCAGTACTGGAGCTGTGCAAACTGGTGTCTGAGCAGCTCTTCAGCAGAGGGTCTGTGCCTGGCTTCCACAAAGATCTGCTTTAGGAAGTCCCCGCAATGTTCTGATATGTGGGAGGGGAGCTGGGGGTTGGTGGGCTGGGTGGCGATTTTGAAGATCGCTGCCATGGCTTCGTACTCTGCCCAGGGGGGCTTCTCTGTCAGCATTTCCACCACAGTGCAGCCGAGGCTCCTGGGAAAGCAGACAGGAAAAAATCAAATGAGAATCCACTCAGGAATGCCCAGCGTTCAGCGACAGCTGCCCAGCAGCCAACAGCAAGGAATCGGCTCCCGGGGGGTTCGTGCTCGGCAAACCTTGCACGTGCCCTGACTCGGAGCCAGAGCTGCCAACAGCTGCTTTTCCTGCTGCCAGGAGAGCAGGGAAGTGCTGAGCCAGGGGGACTGGTCCCGCTGCCTGGAGAAGTGCTGCATGTCCTGCTCGCCTTTGCTCAAATTCTCCTCTCAGGAAACATTTGTGTTAACAGGGGACAAGAGGTGCCCGTGGGACATCCCTGAAGGCACCGTGTGACCTTGGTGGTACTTCAGGTGCTGCTGCTTCTGTTGTAACTCAAAGGCACTTAGAGAATCACAGAGTCACAGCACGGTTTGGGTTGGAAGGGACCTTCAAGACCACCCTGTTCCAAGCCCCTGCCATTGGCAGGGACATCTTCCACTAGACCAGGTTGCCCAGAGGCTCAACTTGCTGAGTTGCAAGGTAGAAAACAGACTTTTTAACACTCGAGGTTCAGTGAATCAGAGCTCGTTGACCCCACAAAGCCATTTCAGCAAAATCCCTTTTCAGTCACAGCCTTGAAATGCCCACGTTGGGAAAAACCAACCTAATAATATCTCCACAAGAAACCAAGCATCAGTCAAAAAATAATTGAAGTCGTAACAGTTCCAAATTGGGAAGGCAGTAAGTTAAATCCCTGTGGGACAGATGCATCATTACCTTAAGGAAAAATTCTTTGTAAAGTTAATGGGGCTCTGCAGGCTTCTTCAGGGCAAGGACGTGATTCTGGGGACATGGCTGAGCCACCTTTCTGAGGCAACATGACTCCAACACCTTCCCAGGGAAGATGGTTCCTGTAGCACTGCACTGATTGGGGTTTATTCAAAAAGGATTAATTGCTTCCTCCAGGCCACAGATTAAGTAAAAGCCATTAGCGAATTTTTAATATCCAATCCTGTGTTTTTATCACATCTTTCCATTAAAAAGGCAAAACTGCCTCCTCTACCTTAAAACTAAACCTTCTTTTGAGGTGAAATGCAAGAAAAAGACATGTTGAGAGGCAGACTTGCATCAACTGCCAAGACAAGGAAGGAAAGGAATTAAATGCAGTGAATATGCAAGAACTGATTTCTCGACAAGGTTTAAAATCCAACGTGAAAATTTTACAGTTTTCCAGCCATTTCAGACTTACTAGAAGAGAGTACAGAAAATGCAAACCATGTGTGCTGAAGTGCTGGGGGTTTGCTCAAAAGCAAGCAGGGATATATTATTGTTTAGACTGATTTATACCGTTTAAGCAGATCCGGTTTCTTTAAGATATTCAGCAAACAGCAGGAATATTTTTCATGTCAAGTCACTCCAGCAATAACAAATAGCTCACATATTCTGCTATTTAGGAAAATGAAAACTGGAGAGGGGCCTGCAGCAGTGGCACAGAGCCAGGTGGATGGATTTGTTATGTTTCTGAGCCTCTGGACCATATGCATCCACCCTGGGACCAGCGCTACACTGGAAAATTCTGACCCCACAAAATAATGATTGGGTTGTAGGAACTGGAGTCTGGCCAACGGCAGCCACTCTTTGATGGGAATGGACCAATGTCAGCACCAAGAGGAAATCCACAACTGCACCAACCCAGGGGGAAGGGCACGTGCTTCACTCTCTCCCCAAGCATCCCAACTGGGACAGTCTGCAGGACTTAACTCTTTGCAGCTGAGACACGTTTCAGCTGTGTTTCCACTCACTGCTTGTACAGGAAACAGGCCCTGCTCTACTGTGGAGGCACAACCAGACCTTTTGTCCTTGTCGTTTACTTAAATTTTATAATCTCACCTTTTTAAGGTCCCCAAAATTAACATTTTGGAACAGGATCATTTTGCTCTTTTGACAGAAGCTGTTCCTTGGCTATGCCAATAATAGCACAGCTACAGTTTCCATTCACGCAGATCATCTCTGATCTGACCAGTTATTCCAGGTTTGAGCATCTTCCCTTTAAGGTTAAAATTCTATTAATTTCCAGTACATTTTAAGCATAACTCTCATTTTATATCTAAATGAACAGGCTCTCCCTAAACACCCTTCAGTTGCTCTTCTAAGGCATATCATAGAATCACAGAGTCTCCTATGTTTGGAAGGGACCCACAAGGATCATCATCCCAATTCCTGGCCCTGCATAAGACACCCCAAAAATTCCAACACGTGCCTGAGAGCACGAGAAGGATGAAAGCATTGCACCAGCCAGAAAGCAAAAAACTACCTCTCAGTTCGAGGGAGGAATGAGTGGAAACTGTGCCTGAAAAACAAAATGAGTAGTTGGGTGTTAACACTGCAAAGTACAGCCTGCAAAAGATCCTGTCTTGAGTTCAAACCAGTGACTTTGATTCTCCTTAAACTTTTCATCCAAACAAGATGTGAATTTGGATACTCAGATGGCAGAAGGTGTCTGTCTTATCTGGCTCCAGGAGAGCTGTGAAGTGATCTATGGACAGCAAGTTAAAGGCTCACCACACGTCCGCCTTCCTCCCGTAGCCTTCCCCGCTGATCACCTCCGGGCTCATCCAGTACGGGGTGCCCGTGACGGAGCGGATGCCCGTCCCCGACATACAGATTGTCTGCAGCCGTTTGCTGGCCCCAAAGTCCCCAAGCTTCACATTCCCAGCAGAGTCACGGAGAATATTGGCACCTGGACAGAAGCAAAAAACGAAGACAGCTGTTTTCATACAATCCAGCTGTTGGATCCACAGCCTACGGAACGATATCCAACCCCAAATACCCATGCTCATGGTATGGCTCTTTCCCCATTAAGCCTCAGGTGACCTGCTAAACATCATTTCTTTAATTCAGGTTGTAGACAAGCCAATTGCTAATGGCTCTAAATGGGAAAAACTTCAGGGAAAAACACAAGGAAGTGACGGGGGGGAGGGAAATGAGAGCTGAGTCAGCACCAGCATTGTTACAGTGCCTGTAAACAGCTCAGCCAGCCTAGCAGGGCCCCCAGGCCAAGGGCTGAGAGAGAACAGAGCTGTGTAGAGAAGGATTTTTTTGGGATGCTGCTTTGGTGAGTGCAAGCATTGCTTTCTAGTCAGCTGGGTAACAGATGTAGCTAATTAAACCACTTTGAACTCCTACAATAAGCAAGTCAATCTCCACTGTACTTGGTCAGAGGTCCTGAACACGAAGCACCAGGGAAAAAGCAAACTTTAGAGCTTAGCTTTTATGTGGACACAAACTGAGGTTTAGATACCAAAACCAATTCTCCCTCCAAGGCTGCAATGAGATCAAGAACCCCATTGTTGCCATTATGTGGTACGTGCCCATGTGAAACCCTTCTGCTCTCAAACGGAGTGCACTGGTACTGGGAGAGTTCTTTTCCCTTCCCCACTGCTCTCACCCTTTATGTCCCTGTGCACGATCATGTTGCTGTGAAGGTACGAGACGCCCTCGAGGATCTGCCGAGTGTATTTCCGGGTGACGTTTTCTGTGAGGGCCCCGTACGCCTTCAGCTGGTCTTTCACTGACCCCTGCAAGAAAGCAAACAGAAGGATTTGGCAAAGAAGTGACAGAGCACCAATCTTGCAGTGGCCATTCAACGCCCACAAGCCCTGGGTGTTATACACCCAACTGGCCCAGCAATGAACTCTGGCCTCTGCTAAAGCCTTTCTGGGAGGCTCTCTGAGCACCTTGCCCTAAGAAGCCCTTTTTCAGAACAGCAAGAACAGGCTACATGGCAAAAATAGCTTAAGGAGGTTCTTTCTGCTGGTACAACTGGTTGTGAAGACAAGCAATAAAACAGTTCAGCAGACTGATCTGGGTCAAAAGCCTCCTTTTTTGGAGAGTCAGTTTTAGCCTCACTTGCTGTACCATGATTCTGCTAATTCAGTTACCTGGATTTACATGCTGGCCCAAGTCCTTTGAAGTACTTTGGTAGAACAAATTTAGACTGAAGGAAAGAACTGGCTTTAGTGACTATTAAAGAGAATGTATTTCAAGTGCAAGACACTTAAGGAAAAAAACCAAAGAGGTTATTTGGGCATAAGTAAAATGAAAGTGGTGGCATTATGAACCAGCTTGAGAAGGTGCAGCCCTAAGAGAGTCTGAGGTGGATGATATAGTTTGGGGGATCACAGCAACTAATAAACCAGCTAACAAACCCAGCCACCTCCCTTTCTGATCCCTGATTGTGCTGCTCTTACCCCTGGCATGTACTCCATGAAGATGGTCAAGGTCTTCTCTGCTCGATCCCTTAAGCAGCCGTAATACTGCACAATACGTTCGTGCTGGAGATTCTTCAGCAGCTGAATTTCACACTCCAGGGCACTCACTTCCTATGGATGTTGAATGAGAAAATAAGATTGTAGCCTCAGGAAATATATAATAAATATAAAAAATAATAAATTTGTCACATCACTGGCAGGACGAGACCACTACTACACTGAGAAGTGTAATCCATGACATTGCCTTATCTGCTTCTTGGGAAAGGCAAACACTGCCAGGGCTTCTCGCTCATTTTTACTGCATTACCTGCAGGTAAGCGTTCGTGTGGAAGCTTTGATAGAACAGAGGCAGTATCATATATGATTTAGTACCAGAAAAACTTTGTTTCTTGCCTTGATTCTGTCAGCTGCATGGCTTTACCCCGGGTGGCTGAAAGGATTCTCCACCCATACACAGGTATAACCTCACTTCTCTCACTAAGCTGAGGGCAGGGAGTGTTAATTACGAAACAGCTTTGAATACAGTTACAGAACTGGAACCTCAACCCACTAGAGAGCAAAACAACAGGTGCTGAGAGTTGCTACGCTTCTGTCACTCGGTCCTCTTCTGATTCACACTGATGACTTACTGGAATCAACCCTACAAACAGCTTCCTCTCCTATTTACTTCAAAGAATCTGCAGCTCCGCACATGAAACTGATCCTTTGCTTTGCTCTTGCCACAGGTAACAGGGTTATCGCAGTGCAAAGGCAAAGAGGCTATCCAACAATTTCAGATGGAACCACAGATGTTCGTTGCGCAGAAAAACTATCAAATTCTTGCTGAATCTGGAGATTGAATAGGAGGAACATGAAAGGTACTGAAGCATGAGGATTTATGGAAAAAGGAATAATGTTTTCTCCCGAATTAGTCCCATTTAACTCTTTCCAGCCCAGCCATGGCAAGGTGTCAGGTTCAGCTCTCTCACTCTGGGAGAGGATGCAGAACCTTAGAGAAAAAACCTGGATGTTGTAGGGACACATGGAACCAGAGGAAGCCGCTTAATCAGACCAAATAATAGTTTAAGGTTTGGAGTTTCAGTGCCTTCAAAATATATTCCAGCCTGTTCCTCCTTGTCCCAGAGTTACTGTCTGATTTACAACACAGACATAGTAGAACTTCCCAATTTAGGACATATCTTGGCACCAATACCCCATATAAAATCAGAATAATTAAATCTTCATGGATCAGTCATTCTAGCTCAAAGTGAATTTGTTCAATATTGAGAAACTGGTACATTGTTAGAACACTAGCAAAGAACCCAAAAGCCATTCCAGCTGCATCCCCTGCGCAGGGAGTTGAGATCTGTCCCATAATTTCAAGGTGCCCATCCCATCTCCACTGTCTCTAAAGCACTGTCACATCACTCCTCTTGATTAATTTATACCCCACAACTCAATTGGTTTTAACGACATGGAGAATTTAAAAGTGAAAATTGGTAATTAATGCACTTGATACAGGGTGTACCATATAAACCCAGAAGTGGGTTTTGCATGTGCAAGCAGCTTTTTTTGTTCAAAAAAGGAAAAAAAAACCCTACTCTTGCTGGGTTTAGTCTCATTCACATCCATGTCTAACCAGGAACACAGGGCAGTCTAGTATTCCTCAAGTAAGCTGGCAAAAACCCAAAAAGCTGAGAAAGGAGAGCCAAGAATGAAGCCAGAAAATGGATTTTAGTTTCAGGTTGAAGTTAATAACACAGAAAAGTAATTTTTAAATGACTCCTATTCTCCTCCACATGACTTGAAAGCTTAGTAAGAACTAAATAGGATGCCAGCTTTCAAGGACAGACAGAGAGAGACATTGTACAGGACCTTACAGGATTTTAGAAACTGAGATGAGAATTACCTTGCTTGTTTCAGGGCTCTCTGGATCAAACTGGACCTGCTTAGCTGCAAGTTCTCTGCCCGTGTCCACATCGTAGCACAAATACACGCGGCCAAAGGCACCCTGGCCCAGCAGTTTTCCTCGGCGCCAGTTTATTGGAGCACTTGGAGCTAAAAGAGAACAGCAATAATTTCTCTTTTCATTGTACTATTCAAAAACAAGGGTGGGCTTTTCAAGGACCAATCTCCATCATACTGGGACTGAACCAGGTATTCTGTAATTGAATAAACATGAGGCGCTCTCCCAGACTAAGGAGTTAGTGGCAGAGCTCTGAATAGAATCCAACCATCCAGACTCTCAGGATCTGCTGACTGGTGTTCCATTAAAATGACACCACGAAACATTTTGCAAATTGTTTTACAGAAATAACTCAATGGGGTGGGTGAAATTTCATTCCACCAGCAGGTGGATTCTACCTTAAGAGGTGATGCAGCAACTAAAGAGCAGCTCCCAACCCTCGATCTGTAGTTATCACATGCATCAGATGAAGAAGAGCTGGGTCAGCCTTGCTAAATCAATCCCAGCCACCTGGGCAGGACTTAAGCTTCTGGGACAACTTGAAGGACATTATTCTGAGTTTCTTTGCCAAGCTAGTTTGGGCTTACTTCTGTGGGAAGGATTTCACTGCAAGGCTCTCTCTAACCAGAAAGATTAGAAGTCATAATTCCCTACTAGACACTGATAAAGTAGGAGCCATGTTGGCACAGTGTGGGTATCTTCTTCACCTGCTGGACAGTCAGACTTAATAAAAATCCCCACGGGACGCAGGTAAAGCAGCATCTCCAACACCGCAGTAGGAGGTTCCACCCTCAGGCCATTCGGAGTCCTCACATTCCATAAGCAGCAGTCTCCTGACCCAGAGATTAATACCTGAGCCCAGTTTTTCAGACTGCCCTTAATTCCAAAGCATATTACTCAAAGACCAGTGCTTTAGCTCCAACTTTGAAAGCAACACTACCAGACTCCTGCAGTGCAATGCATCCAATTTTGTTGGATCTAACAAGAAACTCTAAAAACAAAGACTGGAACCAGCCATCTGGACAGTGTGAAAATACAGAAGAGCTGAGAGATTAACTTTGTCATGTCTAATTTAATCAGATTTACTGCCAGTCGGTATTTTAGTGTATTCCTTACTCTGCTACAAGCTTACTCTTAATTTTGATCCTTAAATTACTGTATGGGATATCTGAAGTTCATCAATAATGACTTATGTTCCATTTCCTTTTTTTTTTTAATAATAGAAAGTTGTCCAACAAAACAACTCAAGGATGATATTAATACAGAAGTAAATCCTTCTACTAAGGAGCAAGTGAAATACATACAGCTGTCAACTAGTAGGATAACTGTAACCCAAAAGCCTGACTGCAAATGTTAACGTAGCAAGAAAATAAACAAGCTTGTCTGCCTGTTTTAAGAACCCTGTGGATCACCTAGATCAAGCAAGGCTTTTTTTTTTTTTTTTTTTTACTTCTTGGCCGAATTTGCCATGCTTTCTAAAGGAAAGGCCAGCTCTCAGAAGAAATCTGAGAAGAAAAAGACTTGTCTTGTGTGTGGGTGTGACAAACAAGTCTCAAAGCACAGCCAGGGAACAGTGTGGTTCCAATGGCTTGTTAAAGCCAGGTTATGGCAATGTATTGGGTCTGGAGTTCACCCTTCGAGCCCTCCTTGCCCACAAGCCAGGAGGCATTTCCCAGTTACCCCAGTGAGCGCCTACATTTGGTGGCAATGTTCCTCTCCTGCACTCCAAGCGCGTTTTCGCTGTCGGCGCTCCGCAGGCGGCCCCGGGGGTCCAGGTACTGCAATGCCAGGCCCAGGTTTTCTCCATTGGTGCTCAAGGAACGACTCGAAGGCACCAAGGTGAAAAGATTCCCTTGGTGACGTCGTATCCGGGGAAACGTCCTCCGGCCTGGGGGAAGAAGTAAGGTTTCTAAATAAATGCTTGCAAGTGGAAGGTAATGGCTGGGAGTTGAGCAGCAGGGAGAAGGGAGAGAAATCCCATGTTCTGCTCTGTTCCCATGGAGCAAAATCTGCTGCCAAACAGACGAGATGCAAAAATGTAACAGCTCAGGGCTGGTGCTGCCTGAGTTCAGTATAGCTCTGGATTATTCCCAAAACAGAAGGCAGACAACACTTCGTATTGCCCTCAGAGTTGTAAGATCTAAACTTACCTTCCAAAGGAAAAATCTAGTTCACAGGCTCTGAGCACAAGCTCTGAGTTTTGTTAACATACAAAGTGACTTTCTAAATAACGTACCTGGACTTGCAAATAAAAACCATAAACAAAGATTGTGCCAACTCGCACCTCATGAAATTTTGAGAGATTAATTTGCATAAAGCCATCTGACGAGCAGAGATGTAATTCTTTAGGTCCCTGCTATATTTAAAAGACCCAGAAGCAAGTCTGCAATGCAAATTAGTGAAGTATAATGAATCTCTGTGGTAGGAAACTACTTACATAAGGCTAAGTCTAACAACTATGTCCACAATCCCCTACTCAGCCTGGATAACCCCAGACAGGACAAAGTAAACAAAGAATTACAAACAACACTCGTGTCTTTCCATGAAAATGTGGAATCATGCACAGTAGCATCAACCTCTGCACTAATTGCAAGGACCAGGGCACTTCCAGGCTCTCCAAATAGGAGTTACACTCATGTGTGGAGGTTGCCATTGCCTCACCTTCTTTTTCCAGCCTGGAAAAACCTCTCCAGCCTGGAGGTCTGAGACCAACTCACCATCGCTGTAGTCCTTGTGCTGCATGGAGACGTTGTAGCGCCGAGGGTAGGTCCCGCCTTTGCCCGCTTTGTCATAGATCTGATTCTCACGGTCTGGATGGAGAAGCAAAGACAAAAGTGAGGCTCCCTCAAAAAACGTAACTTCTAATGACAAAATTTTCCTGTAACGGCAGGTTTTTAGGAAGAGGCAATAAATAACTTCATAGCTTTTCCATCAACATACCCCCAGTTCTTCTATTTATACAGTCCGAGCAAGCAGGGAGGGCGGCCAGCCAAGAGCAGAAAATGTCTGGATCAAATAACCTTTGTACCAAAGACATACCTGAGAACTCCTGTCTATTATCAGGAAAGCTTTGTGCCCTTGACATCCGTGACTTCCGAAATGAAGGACTATTAGAGAAAGAAGGCAAGAGTAAGTTTTGCTGTCTATCAGAGCAAAACCGACACAAGGGCTTTAAATATAAGCAAATACATTTGAACACTGGATTCTCAAATCCCTGTCCATGCAATGATTTCACACTGCATCTGCAAAGCAAAAGCCAGGCTAAGCCCCAGCTAACCAGACTATCTTCCAGTGTGGGCACTCAGCCTTTCTGTGCAGTTTGAGCCATTTATTCAGTGTTTCCCCAATGTGTGGGACAAGACTCAGTGATTCCTTCAGACATGAGAAGTAGAAGGCTAAAACCAAAGATGAGAGGAAGAGGAAAACAAGGCACCACTTGCAGGACAGTGCTCAGAGGGCAGTAAAGAATGGAGATCCCTGCTCCTGTGACTCATCAAGAGGGGCAAGAGCTCCTCTCATGAAAACTTGGGTACACTTTCCTCTCTCCAGCAGCAGATGAGGCTAAACACAAACAACTCTATTTCCAACTCTTGTTTTTCTCCCCAGTAAGCAGAGCTCCTCCAGAAAGCCTAAGTATACCCCCTTACTTGGCACAAGGGCTTTAACCTCTCTTAAGAGATTACACAAACTCAATCTGTGCCAAAGCCGTGCTCTCAGCACCATTTTTTGTCACCCAGTGTAAATGGCGCAGCCCCATACAGCTTTCAGACTCCCAGAGGAGATTCCTATCACACAAAGAACAGCAGCTTCCCCAGATGATGCCCACTCCTACAACAAATAACCAGGAAGGCTTTTTATTTGCTCTCCTCCTTCAGAAAGGGCAGAGAATGGGTAGAGGAGGACAGGTAACAAATCAGCAACATCCCCTCAGTAAGAAATGCATGCATGCACAGAGTTAACTGTAAGTGCTTCCTTGTGACTCCAGAAACCGGAGGAAGTGAACAGCTACAAACCCAAACCTCAAGCGCTTGACATAAAAGCATATGTTACCTATAGCTTGAAGGAATCTTAAAAACACGCTGAAGTCCAATATTACAGGTGCTGGGAAGCCACAGTTGCTACTCAGGTTAATAGAACCCCTGGCTGCCCACCAGCACCTCAAGCAACACCGTCAGCAAAGAGAGGGAAGAAAAAGATCTGAAGCATCAACCTATAACAAACTCTTCATCAAAGAAATAGCCCCCCTGTTTACCTCTGGAATTCATTTTGTATCTTGCAGAACATAGCAATCTAGTGCAATGATCTATTTCTGAAACCTTAAGCAGTTAAGGGTATTTTTTTGTTGTTTTATTTTTTAAATGAACAAGTAGAGCCTTGTCTAAAAGAGATTTAAATACCCTGCAGCCAGATGTTCTCAGAGGGGCAGCTCCACACAGGCTGCTCACTTCAGAACTTTGTATGTATAACATAAAGCCACAGAAACACTAGTTTGTCGGTCTGTGGTTGTGCCGGAAAATAACATTGCCTTAAGACATAGTTAATACTCTTTAAGAAATACATCGGTATATAGGTAGGAAGTAACTTCTTGTTTCCCTCCAAGAAAATGTACGAGATAGAAAACAGGATTTTATATAAGTACAACTGGCATTTCCATTTGAGCATGCACATTCTCACCAGTTTGTACATTTGTACCTGTCTGCTCACCTGTCCAAGGACTGGCAGCTTCCTGACACCGAGTTTTCAGCACTGCTTAGAGGGTCCAGCATCTGCAACACAGAAGAAACCACAGCAACATCAGTGCAGTCCAGGGCCCAGGAGAGGCTGTGCCAGAGGAGCAGAGCCCACGACCGCTTGCGGGCCGAAGAAGGGCGTCTAAGCCCCTATTTAAATGTACAATTTTCTTTTATCTCCCACAGAAATTAGGTTCATATAAAATTTGAGGCATTGCTTTAATTGTTGAAGGACTCTGCCATGAAAAATGCAAGCTTTAGCAGCCTTCTGCTGCGTTTTGATCCCAGCTGGTTCCAGGAACAGTCTCTGCTGGTGCTGCTGCCTCCACCTGCAAGTCGCCCTTCGGCCTCACTTCCCACTTCTCCGAATGGAGAGTAGAGTTTCAAAAGCAAGAGGGTCACGCAAATCTGGTAATAGGAAACCTTGTCACATGTGTGACAGCACCAAAACTGCTCAGTCAGAGGTGGAGGAGCAATGCCCAGAACAGGGAACTGCTTCTGGCAGCCCAACAAAGGCTTTGAACTTAACACAGCTACAATTTGAAGCTGTTTAAAGGCACAAAGCACTTTTAGAACCCCGGAATGGTTTGGGTTGGAAAGGACTTTAAGGATCATCCAATTCCACTTCCTGCCATGGGCAGGGACACCTTCCACTAGATCAGGTTGCCCTTGGACACTTCCAGGTATGGGGCAGCCACAATCTGGACAACCTGTGCCTCAGCACTTAAAGGTGTTGATGCAACCACAGCCAGCGAGTATTTGGGAAAGAGAAAGGGCCCAGATGCCAGCAGAATCCCCTACCAGCTGACTCGTGCTGCGCCGTGCCGCTCGTACTCACGCACTGCTCGCTGGTTTCCGGGATGAACTCCCCCTCGCTGTTGATGCTGGTGTAGGAGCCCTGGCGGGCGATGCGCTGCTGCCGCTCGGGGACGTACCCGGGCGGGGGCGAGCTCCGGCCGGCGTTCTGGGAACCTGCCACAAGGACATCACCTACGCTGCTGACTGAGACCGCACACGCGTGTAACGAACCCCCAGGTCTCCTCCAGCACCAAACCTCTACCACCACAGCAATGCCAGAGTGAACCCTACAGTCTGGACAGACGTGGAACCAGGAAAATCAAATTGTTTGATGTGCACTTGTACTGATGTTTTAGATGCTACATGATTATTGCTGAAGCTCTTGAAAAAGCAGTCACCTATTTCTAACCTCTTCTGCTCAACCTCCTGAGCATAATTTCAGCACCTCAGGGAAGGTGGGATTCCAGGAATCCCTGGCTTTTGGGTGTGAGTTCCACTGCTAATCTCCATTCAACAAAACACTTGTCAGGGCAACAAATGTTCTGTCTTAATTATAAGTTTGCATCAATTAGGGTAATTTACTTTGAGTGGCAGCACGTTCCTGCTGATCATTATCAGCTGAGCTAGTTATACTGACACCCAGCAATTTCAGTATCTCATGGAAACACTGTTACCTTTGGAAATAACCCCAAAATTTCTGTGTTACTGCATGAAAAATCAAACTGTACAGTTAGTTTGGGCCAAACCACTGTTCTGGAGGCCAACTCTGCAATTTCTGTTAATTGGATGAGATAGATAAAGGGCAGAGAGTATGTTTAGGGGCCAAAGGATGAGAAAAACAGTTTAATCATCTGTTAGTGGCACTACCTAAAGAGCTTCTCTTGTGCTATCTACTGAAAGAAACTTCTCCCTTAGGGTTTATTTTTTCCTTGCAGATCTCAAAGAAGATGAAACTTTATACGTAGGAAGAAAAAAATCCCCTTTTTGCAGTGGCCTATCCACCTGCAGCCGCCACCAATTCCCACTGTGAGCTCCAAGAACTGCTGTGGCCCAGCCAATCTGCTCGAGGTCACACATGAAGTCAGAGGCAGCAGGTGAAGATCAGCTCTCAAGCTGTGCTCCTTACAACACTGTCTTTAATTAACTGTGTGTACTCAGGTGCTAGGAAAGATGGGTAAAGATCAGCAAATATTCTCCCAAGGAAAATATTTTCTATAGAAGTTGTAATAAAGAGCAAAGGCAAAGAGCTGGGAGAAGTGAACTGAAAAGCAGAGCACGCACACCTTTGAGGGGGCTGAAAAGCAGAGCACATACACCTTTCAGGGGGCTGCGGAAGGAAAACGAACAACGCTGGCACGGCTTAGAGTGCAAGGGGGGGTGAACTACACGAAAAAAAGGGATTAATAAAATCACAGGATCATTAAGGTTGGAGAAGACCACCAAGATGATGAAGCCCAAGATTGTCAAGCCCCCAGTCTATTGCTCAGAGCTACCACCTGATTTCCCAAGCAGCTCTCAGGGTTTGGAGGGGCGGGATAACCCCAGGGCGTGCGTGGGCTGCCCCAGCCCCGGGAGCACTTTCACTCCTTCCGACAGATGCCATGGCCAGAGCCAGCCCAGGGCCCGCTGGCACCGGCCCAGCTGCTGCTGTGGACAGGCCCCATCCCTGGGCAGGAAAAGGAAGTCGGCACTAAATCCATGTATATCAAAGGAAGTGAGTGGAAAAAACACAAGCCCTGCCAGAATGCTTAGGAACTTTTTTTTTTTAAAATTTATTTTAAATAGAAGTTATCTTTACTTCCAAAGCTCTGAACTGGTGACAACAGGCTCCAGGCCCTTTGGAGCTCAGGAACCAAGGAACCACACAGATCCCTCTCTCCTGCTCGCAAAAAGCTTTAGTTGAACATTGCTTTGGACTTTAATTGCACGACACAGTATGAGCTGGAGAGTCTCCATGCCTGAAACACCAGGAAACAGGGCACATTCCTTCTCCAAACCAAAGACAGGAAAAGAGAAGGAAGAAGAAATTGATGCAAGATCGAGCTATTGCCAAATTACCAGCAGACCTCTGACAGAACTGGAACAGTTCTGGACCTCTTCATAATGTAACAGTCTGGTACTCTGACATGTTCAGAAAATAAAACTAATGGTTTCTTGACTGATGAATGACTAGCTATTCAGAAAGCATCCATAAACTGGGATAAGAGGAAAGAGTGTATAATTGGGATATAAAAGGGGCCCCTTATCACTACATGGTTTACCCATGACAGACACCCGCTACAGTCTGTTGGCTTTGGCACCGCTACCTGGATAACTCTGAATGTCAGTAAAGGAGAAATATATATTTAAAATAAAATATTTTTGGCATTCAATTTGTCTGTTATAGAAGAAACGTAGTGTTCAGACATGCATGGATACCACTGTCTTCTCAGGACCAAGGAATGTTGCTCTTTTTATGCATATTAACTTCAAACTAGGAAGGATGGGAAAAGTCTTTTTGTCCCTGTTTCAGTCACATACCTTACAAGCTTTCAGTACTTCTTTGTTTGTTTGCTGCTTCATAAAAGCAAACTGTACAGAAGAGGATCAGCAAACTCTCCACAGGATACAAGCAGGTTTGTGAGACAAGTTCCACACTGAGAACTACTGCTCTAGTTCCCAAGTCCTTCTTTCTGAGCTCATTCTCTCAGTTACCTCTGGCCAGAACAGTGTGGATCCAACTCTGCTCTGGACATCCCCCCCATATGGAGACTGTTGTGGTTTAAGTAGATTTATTATCTGATACTTTGCACTGCAAATTCTGACCTAAAATCATGCAATAATTCTGCCTCAAGTTTACAGAGTTAATGAAACTGAAGCACTCCTTTGCCATAGTGAAGAACTTGCAAACAAAACAACTCTGACAATTCCCAGCTCCTAGTACGGCCCTTGTGAGTTGCATCACCTGTCCTCAGGCATTAGCTCTGACAAGCCCCAAAATAGCTGTTGTAACAAACAGTCATCCTGTGCTTCTGTTTCCAGCAAAATTTACCTTCTCTCATTTCTGTAGCAGAAACAGTTTACACAGAGCAGTATTTCAGGCTCTGGCCTTCACACTCTCATCTTCCTCCTGCACTTTCACTGTTCACTGAGCTTCACACCAAGGAGTCAAATCCTAAACCACGGACTTTTCTGGGCCCATAAATCCTTGAAGGTGTTTTACATGTTTTAGTTTTTCATATAAAGGTTAACAGCTTTGAGCATCGTTCAAGAACAGACTTGAATTGTGCTGCACAGTTACACAGAAGGTTGGAACGGAGAAATTGGGAGAAATCAGACAAATCTGCCAGAGATGGAAGGCATAAAAATTACAGAAGTCTTACATGAACCTTTCCCCTAAACAGGAGTTCACTGAGCTACGAGAAACCCAAAGAAATGAGACAAAGGTACATATTACTCTGATTTCTTTCATTATCTTTTGTGCACCCCTGATTTTGTCTTGTGCTCTACTCATCTGGTAATTCCAAGAGTGAAAGTTTAGGCAACTCGGAATGTAGGACACTAGCTGGATATGCAGTAGTAACTCCTAGTAAAATGCTTGATTACAGGAGTCAGGACAGATTCCAAAGCCCGACATAAAAAAAAAAAATCAAATCTAGGTTTCATGAACTGAAATTGCCAATCTAAATAAAAAGCTTAATAGACTTGCATCAGCTTTCCAAATTTCTAACCACAATGGCTCTGGCTTTAGGACATCCCCTTTAGCAGCTCCTCAGCTGTTCCACAACTTAGCAAGGAACTTTGAAACATTCTATTGTAAACATATTAAGAGGTTTTGAAAATGAACTGCCTTGTCCCAGAATAACCTTTCAATTTCTCATGGCTCTGGTAAATGCTGTACCATAAACACTAGAGCCCAAAAGATACATTTCAACAAACAAAACCATGTAGAAGTGGCAAAAATACTCACTGACAGACAGATGCCTACTTCTGGGTTCTGGCTGCTGATAGGGTGTGCTCACATCCCCCACAGACTGGGAAGTTTTAATCCTGACTTGCTTGGGCAGTCCAGAATGGGGTGAAGAACTGGTCTGTTGGGTAAAATGAAAAGAATAAAATAAAGTGAGATGAAGGAGCTCAAGCAGTCTGGCCACAGTTTCCAAAATATTATGCTTAGTACCAAGAAAGTGCTGAGCACTTTCAGGCTAGAGCCTGAAATCTTATTAATTCAGGAAACACAAGCAAAAAGGCGGCAAAAGAGCAAGGTTTACAACGGTGGTGTGAAGCAGGAGTCAGAGAACTAGAACAAGCTACTGTGCAGCTCAGCTCAAGTGCATGATTTGCAGGTCTCAGTGCCCCACACTACCAGGTACCTGTGAAACACGAGGGGCTCCTGTCAACCCCTGAGACCAGAACACAGAAGCCCCTACAATTTCCATCAGCCACCTTGCCCAGCAGAGATAAATTCTCAATCTTGCACTCTTTCAGAAGCAACCTGACTCCCCATAGCCTTCAAAAAGTAAACTCATAATTCAGACTAAGTGAAAATAAATTCTGGAGAGTTTAATAGCACCAACAGTCTGGAGATGCCAAGATGCATTTATTCATCCTTCCCTGAACTTACATAGATATTATCTAATTAAAGATAATTTTTCCACAGAGCCCTCATTTCATTGAAAGCAGAAAGAGGAATAAGACCCATGGCACCTCCCCCAAGCCAATGAGATCCTGTGTTAAAGCAGGGGCTCAATACCTACAGACACTTTCAATTTTAACCTGGACCCAACACACCCAGTTTTACAAGCAGGTGTAATATTCCCTTCCTCTTGAGTTACAGAATTTATCTTATTTGAGAAGAACATAACCAAAGACACCTCAAGGAAATAAATTCTGACTTCTGAAAATTATTTGAACATGACAGGCAAACAAGGTGTGACAATTCAAACACTTTAATTCAATAGTAAAGTACTGAATGGTTGCTCACTTAGTAAGTACATACACTTGAAAGGAGTAAGGAGGGAGCCTGACTTAAGCTACATAAGCTCCACCGTGGGCACGTTCATGGGAGCTGGATAAAGGGTGCAGAGGTCACCCTGTTGATGGACAGTCTGGCTTTGGAACTACAGGTGCTCCAACGTCACCAGTTCTCCCTACTAGTTTCTAAACATAAAGAAAGACTGACAACAGGGGTTGAACTGACTGAGAAAAGAAATGAGTCACAGAAAGTGGCGTAAGAAAATTAATCTGAGTGCTGCTCGCAAACACAGGCTCCTAGTACAAGGGACCCAGCTACTGCTGTAAAGTTATTTGCTTTCTGTACATATTTGTGCCAAAGTCACCTTTCCATCCCCAGAAAAAGAGCACAACCAAAACAAAATCTGCATCCTGTGCTTCAGGAAAAAGAATGCTTCCCGCTCCCTCAGTGGGATGAGATCATGCAGCCAAGAAACCTCCTTCAGGCTTGTGGGCTTCAACCCACGGAGGGCTCTCCTGTCAGGCAACTCGGAGCAGCGGAGGAAGTTGGAGGAGACGGGGGGAAACGGTGGCACTTAGCGAAGGCTTTGCTGTTTGTTTCTGCTTTGAGTAAAAGAGGAAAAAACAGCTAACAAAAGGACATCAGTGGTGGCTACTGGCTGGTGCAGGGTGAGATTTACCAAGTGTTTACTGGTTATGCAAGGTTAGATGGTATCATTTGACATCTGGCTGCAGCCTGAAGGCACTGACATGAACAGAGGGCTGGGAAAGAGGATTGTCTGACTGTGTTGTACCAAAAGTTGAGGACACCTTTTACAGGATGTTTCCTGACAACACAGAACAAAGTCTGACTCCACCAGGTCAGACCAAAGACCTTCTTGCCAAGTACTGTCTTCAGAACAGGCTGCAAGAAACGCTCAGGGAAAGGGCACAGGACAAGGAACAGCATCATCCCCTCCTACACCTTCCCAGTCATTTGGGAAAGGGCTGTTAACACTCCTGAAGGTCTTTGTACGTCCACTACCATGGATTTACACATTCAAAAATAGCGAGAAGTACATTTAAGTTATCATGACAGTTCCAAGAATTACAGGTGTGATTATTTCAAGAGTTGAGCTCCCAGCCTGCAGAAACTTGAATAGGGATGAACATTCCAGATTGACAAGCTACTATCAATAGAGCAGCTGTTTGTGTCACACTCTTCAGGACAATGTGGTAATCGTAAATCAAATATCTAAGCTATTGAGGTCTTTGGTCTGAACAGCATCACCTTAATTATGAAGAGAAAAAAAAAATAGAGATACTGGTTGAGTGAACTGTGTTTTCCAGTCGCATATCAGGAATAAGGGAAAATTCTGTCCCTTTTTGCCCTCTTCAGTTTGCAGTTCATTCGTTGTCCAAAATGGGCATCTTTGCGATCTTGACTTCAAGATTTATTTCTCGTATTGTGATATTTTCTGCTGAAAAAAGCAAACTACATTGACAATCACTGCCACAGCCACCTGTGGTAGAGGAGAGTGAACCAAGAGACAAACCAATTCATCTTAGGTCTGAATACACCACTATTAACAAAGGCAACTCAGTTTCCACGGAGTCAGGCTGGACTCAATGCATTAGGGCTACAGAGCTGAAAAACCACTGAGAACTGTCGCCAGGCTTCCCACCCAGCAAAAAAAGTGCTAAAGGCTTTTCTCCAAGGACAACCTGTACTCTAAAGGCAAAATAATTCCACACATTTTCAAAACTGTGCTACTAATCAAAGGTAATAAAAGTTCTCTGCAAACCAAACTCATCAAGTGTTTTCTGCCTACAGCCACTGCGTATTTGATATAAAATGGCCTTCACATGACAGCTTAAAAAGCTGCAATGTTTTAGCCCCCAAACAGCTGCTGAAGTCAGGGAAAAAACCCAACACAAAAAGACACCTATAGCTGAGCCAACGCAAAGAGGATAAACACATGCATTCGTGCCTGGGAAGAGTGATTTTATAATCCCTGTCACACTCAGTTAATGCTGCCATCGTGCTCTAGAGTCTTAAGGGTAAAGCCCTTCATTTTGCTGCAGTCCCAGAAGTTGTTACCTACATGGTTTCTGTCCTGGGACAGCAACAGTATCCTCAGGCTTTTCACATTCGAGCTCCGGTCTAAGAGATCTACAGCTTTATCCAGGTCATCTTGGTTTTTCAAAGGAATAGAGAGCTGCAAAATAAAGAGCAGAGAAAAATATCGTTAGGAAAGATAGAAAAAAATAAGTCTACTTCTACAATAGGTATTTAAACAAACATTAGAAAAATACCATACTATAAAACAGGATTCTGACTGCTCAGTTATTCCACAAATCTTCATTCCAATACTGTCTTACCATCCTTTTTAATGAGGTTTTCCTCCTATGTCAGAGAAATGGCTGACTCTATGCAAATTCCTCTAAAGCACCACCCACAAAAGTATTAATTGCTACCTGGATTTGCTGTTTGCAGAGAATGGAGACCTGTCAGCCCCTGACTCTCTGATGAGAAAATGGTCTCAGAATACTTATGAATCCAGACCTAATGATCAAGTGAAAATTTGGTTTCAGATAAGAAGAAGAAGATAAAGACTTCGAAATAGGGAATCAGATTAGAATTTAGAACTTGCTGGTAAGACTCCATGAAATCAGGCTCAGACACCGTCTATTTTATAGCCCACTCACACCTTAAAATGGGAATTTTATCAACAAAGAACTCTCATTTCTGTCCCACTCTCTCTGGTGAATGGCGTTTTGCATCTCTCTCTTTAGGGCAACACCACAACAAAAAAAAACAAACCCAAAGAATAGCCAGTGTGTCCAGGATGCGAAAGCCACCAAAATACTTCCAATTATTAACAGTGACAAAAGCTGCTCCCTGCGTCACCTCTTTTCCCAAAGGCAGGGCCCACAGCCACCCTCTCACTGCACACAGACTGGCCTGCAAGAGCTGCTTTTGAAAGCAAAATACTTCCATTTTTTATTTTTTACTTTCCCAAGAGCGTGTCCTAAACAACATCAGAACAAGGGAACAAGATGCTGATGTCTGTACAGCACACCCATCAGTGAGATGCTTTATCAGGATCAGCACATTTGCCTTTGGATCAGGGATTTGACAATGGTTTGTATTAAAGGAAGACCCGAAAATTCAATTTCTAGGTAGAGAATTTGAGATGGGGAAAGGAGGTGTCATGCAGAGAGCACTGACAGCTCAGTACCTCGTTGTTCATGTAGTGGAGGTCCAGGGGCTGCCCAAAGGCTGTTTTCACTTTCTGCTGCACGTCTTCGTAGCGCACAGGACGGACAAATGGGATAATCCTGGGAGGAAAGAGGAATACTGACTCAGTTCAGAGATATACTTGATAATGCAACCAAATCACATGGCTGAACCATTAAAACCACATTTGAATGGTCTCCTTGCATCCTCAGCTGGTAGTGAACCTTTCAAATTTAAATTTATATGTATTATTTCAATAAAGAATTATTGATCTCTGGCCCATTTCCACACAGTTTGTCAAAATACATTATTCAGCTGGAGATTTCAAATAGAATCCCTTTGTCCCTCGGCAGAAAAGTATCCTTTTTGAATAAATGTCTTTCACATAACAGGATACAAATGCCCCATGCTTAAAAAATACCACCTGCTCTGGCACAGCTGAGATACTGCCACAAAGAGCACCAATTAACAAACTTGTCACGAGGCAGAAATAACAGGATACAACAAGGTCTCCCCTGAGCCTCCTCTTCTCCAGGCTAAACAATCCAAGATCCTCTTCACACATGAACTATTATAATATCTGGGTATACTTTTTGTCTTCAACTGGAAGATGAGCGTTCTTTCCGATGCAATTTTTGCTAGTTAAGCTTTAGAAAAAAAATTGGTTCCAACCAAAGAACTTTCAGGTTTTTCACATGTATCTTCTTCCTACTTCTTTTGCTACATCAGCAAATGATGTACACTACAAATGATCAAGGGACTGTTAGGACTTCCAAGTTACTGAGTGGACCATGGAAACTCAAGACCTGTTCTTGCTCATAGAGGCAACTCAGTGAAACCCTGAATTATCTCACACAAGTTTGTGGGGAAAGGGAGAGAGAGGGGCTTTCTAAAGGGGCAATAGATAGAAGCCTTGGCTGCCCTTGGATCCCTGGCAGTGCCCAAGGCCAGGGTGGTTGGGGCTTGGAGTAACCTGGGACAGTGGAAGGTGTCCCTGCCCACGGCATGGGGTGGCACTGGGTCTTTGAGGTCCCTTCCAACCCAAATCGTCCTGGCATTCTACGACTCTGTGATGAACCTGTGCTTTGGAGAGAAGGCTTAGTTTCCCAAACATCCATCTCCACAGCTTCATCAGCCCTGGGTACCCTTCTGTGAGATGCAGCTTTTGTTTTAAATAACCCTTGTGTTAGTTGGCTTCCTCAGCCCCTGCCCATGAAGGCTTAATTTGCTACCAGACCTACAACATTCAGCTATTTGGAAATAATTGTCCTTGTTAAAAAGCAGCCCACAATAACATTTTCTACATATTCCTAAGAAACCCATACATGGAATTACAGTACTCTGGCACCACACAAATGCAATGTGGCTCTCAGTCCCTTATAAAGGCTCCCATTCTACACTCAATGCATTCAAAAGGAGAGCTGTTCTCAGGTGCCACAAATTCTATTAGTTTAAAAACTCTGTGCACTCCTCTAACACAAAATCCTGGACTGCAGGGTTTAAGGAGCCCATTCCTGCCTGACCACCTTAAATATTTGTGGTTAGATCTGGCAGCTCCTGTGAAACCAAGCACACACACTGACATTCTGGTGCAAGCACCCTGTCTGGAACTGCACACTGTGCTGGGAGCAGAGAATTCAGGCAAGCACAACTGCATAATTAGGCTGAGGCACAATCAACCTTTTCATTTTAGGAAAAAAAAACAGGAGAAAACCCTTCTGCCCCCTGAGCTCTGTGCCACCTGAAATGCACCCAGCAGACAGGCAAGATGATAAGCCTGTGGTGACAGGATTTTGTTGCCGAGTTCCCCTGTCCTGAGACAGTGTAACAAGAAATTGTGACATGTCCCACTGTGGCTCTGTTGTTGTCCCCACAAAGCCCCTGACACAGGAGAGTGCTGAGCAGACCTGACGGACAAAGGAGGAAGCAGATTGCAGCGATGATTACCTGTAAAATTTCTCCTACAGCACAAAAAGTCAGTGACAGAATTCATCATGTAGGATTTCAGTGGAAGAAACAGTTCAAGTTTTGAGGAAGAGTAGAAATTATTCTCCACAGCCTGCTTCTCCAACAAAGAACACTTCTGCTTTCCTAACAGAAATCCCAAAATCTGACAAAGGAGGAGCTTCACCAACTCAGCCAATAACCTCTGCTAGAACAGGCTGTGAGGATCACTACAACTTGTCCTCCTGTACCACTGACATTAAATTTGCATTTTATCATGAATCATGAACTACTTCATGTTGGAAGTACTGTCTTGCCTGGGAGAAACCCAAGGATTCCCACAAGCCGGCTGTGAAGATGGCGCATACATTCATGCTTACAACCCAATTAGTATCTTCCAAAATATAGGCACTACAACCCAGCATCAGGGTCGCTTCTTCCCTCAGTGAGAGCAGACCCAGGGACCACAGACAAGCCTGGAGCCTCTCTGAGTGTTCACACAGCCACCAGTCACTAAATGTTTCAAGAGTTCCTCTCAATTTGATGGCAAATAAGAGGCTTTTTGGGACCTACTTCGAAATATTTCAGCAATTTTATCCACTGCAAACAATGCAGCAAAAAGTGAAACTGCTATTTCAGTTATTTCTGGTTTTTCTTGTAAAGGAATGTCTCTCAAAACCAAACACCAGAGGAAATAACAAAGAAGCTTTTACACCAATGAAAAAAAAATCTTCTGTTGTTGTATCTATTGCTCAATCACAGCAGGGCAGTGATAACGACAGGGCATCAGGAAGTGAGAAACTAGAAAAGAATGATGCTGATTTGATCAGCTTCATTTGGTTTTAGTTAAAATGAAACAAAATGGGAACATTTCTGAAAGAAAACTTTCAGGCTGAACTTATTTCAGGCTGGACAGCTTTTAAAAAGGCTGCACTTCACTTACAAATAAATATTATGGAAATAAATCAGTGTTTATGTTTTATGACACACTGATCTCTAAAAATAACCAAGTTGTGTGCAACCTGTTTGCTATTGCCTTCACTGCGTGATTTTCATTCAGGAAAAAGGAAAGCAAAGCCAACAAAATATTTAAGCTTAATTACTGATGACTAAATTACTCTCCTAAGCAAAGAATCAAAGCAGTGAAGGCCAACTTACCGTCTCTCCCCATTATGTTCAAACTTTATCCTGACATCATTCTGCAGGAGAAAGAACAAAAGGTGAGCTCACAATCAAACTCTGGCACACGCAACAGCACACAAATGCACCATATTATGATTTTAATATTTTTACTTTCTCCATGGAAGCTGAAGCAGACTGTGGAAACAAGTGGCTGATACATGAACACAGTATGTGAGGAATGGAGAAACTGCTGAAGGAGAAAGAGAAGGAAAGGGGTAAAAACTAAGCTGTAATTTTTGTAAACTGTCACTTAAACAGAGGACACTGAAATAAACTTTAAAGAAAATTTATCTTTAACACTGCATGGGAAAAATCTGAAATTCAGTCCTAATTGCTTATTAATCTGAAGTTAATTTCCTGTACGCATGCTCAAAGCATGCATGGCTAAAAAGAGAGAGAATGTGCTACATTTTTTATTCCTACTCCTTTTTAAAAATTTTTATTCCTATTTATCATTTTTTATTCTTACAACAGAGACTAAATCTCTGCTTTTGCAAAAATGCAGTCCCTGAAACTCAGAGTTACAAACAGGCTGATTCTGTGTCAACTTTTGAAGCTCTAAGGTTTCATCAAAGGGGTCATCACCTCCATCTGGATGGTTAAAAGCACTGACTATGCAACCTGTGCAGTCACTGTAAACTCAGAAGATGCTGTGTGGGATGGAAGAGTCAACAAGCTGAACTTTCAATTCTGGACATCAAAGTTCAAATCCCAATTTAGGTCAGAAAGATAAAAATAAAAGGGAAAAATCTGCTCTGATAAGACTCCATCATTTCTGCTGCACAATTTATGTGATTGGAATAGATTAAGCCATCTGTGAAAGCCTCAAGACAATAGGCAATCATACATCTAGGAACTTCAAAAAAACGTGGCCAGGAAATGCTCTTTAGCTGGAGGAAATTTCTGGCAGGCCCAGTGGTCAGGAATGCAGTTCGAAAGGACCCATGGAGTCCCTGGGAGCACACGGGATTCCTGCAGCAGTGCTGGAGGGACAGCATGGACCAGGGAAAATGGTCCTTCCCAAGGGACCTTCCCAAGGCCAGCAACCACCAGCTGCAGGTGGGTCATTCACACATAACTTTAAAGGGTATTTTTTTAGATGTGGGAAGAGAAAGAACTTAGTCTAGAATTACTCCAAAATGAAACAAATTCTAGAGATTCTCATTTGAATTGAGCAGGAAAGGAACAATGCAGCGAACAGCATGGGAATAACATACTATAAAAGATGTCTACAAGCCAACTCTTGATCAAAAAGTTGTTCTTAGATATACTGCATGAAGGAATGATTGCTTTATATCAGGATTTTCAGGAAAGTAAGGCTCTGGTTTTGTTTTAACATTATACTATTTTAAGTAGCCCAGACTAATGGAACTAAACAGGACAGTTTGGATGAAATGGAATTCAAACCATTTTTCAGATTAAATTTCTGACTTCAAGATGTGGTTTAGGCCCTGGAGCAGCCAAGTGACACAGTTCTCACCAGCTGAAACTAGACAACACTAAAGGATCCCCAGGGCTCTTTAGAAACCTCTCTTTAACTTGCTGGTATCCAAACAAGCTCCAACCACCTTCTCAACTCCATTGCTTGCTTTGAAACCTGTAATTTGAAGTAAAGGAAACAGGGGATGGAATTTGGTATTTATTGCTCGATTTTTCCAGAAGGACCTGGCACTGCCCATTCATGTCTACTTATCAAAGATCTAAGAAAAGGTGTTCAGAGTCATCTTGGTGTTCCCATTCCAGAGAGAACCTAGAGGAGCTATGCATCCAGTGCTTTCACGTTCCCTTGAAAGCAGTGAACCCATCACTTCTTAAAGCAATTCATATAAACTGTCCTCAGAGATGATTAAAAAGGCAAATCAAAGTTTAGCACTTCAGTGTTCCAGTTCTGTGATGTGGTATCATAAATCACAATTACAGATTCTGATTTAAGGCATCTCTGAATTTCTGTTTCAAAGTGATTTGGAAAGGATTTCGTACTACTGCATCTATGGATTTGTCCAACACATTCAAGGAAATCCCAGATCCAGCTGAAGAAGTAGATTACGAGCAGGCAAAGCATAAGGAAGACAGACATCATCTTCAAAGCCTGCTCCAAAAAGCTTAAACCTGTAACAGGAATAAAACTGAAAAGAGTTATTTTACTGACATAGGAAACTTCTCCTGTTCATGTCAGTCTTGCTGCCAGTAACTTGATTTCATTTTGAACGATAGTAATGGACAAACAGTTTCTGACTAAAGTTCTTGCTTTGGCTTTGAAGCATTTCATTTAAATGATATTCAGCATCTCCAGACAAAGCTGCATTACTCTGTCCTTCCTTTTTACCAGAACATCAATATCATCGTTTTCTCCATGAAAAAGTCTGGAGGAATGTGGAACAAATCTCAAAGCATTGACTCCACCACTCATCACCCTGGGAGCCACAGACTGGTTTGGGTCGGGAGGGACCTCAAAGCCCACCCAGGGCCCCCCCTGCCACGGCAGGGACACCTCCCACTGTCCCAGGCTGCTCCCAGCCCTGTCCAGCCTGGCCTTGGGCACTGCCAGGGATCCAGGGGCAGCCACAGCTGCTCTGGGCACCCTGTGCCAGGGCCTGCCACCCTCACAGGGAGGAATTTCTTCCAATATCCCATCCAGCCCTGCCCTCCCTCAGCTTAAGGCCTCTCCCCCTTGTCCTGACCCTACACTAAACGTGCACACACTGCTACACCAGGACAGAGTCAGGGGAGAAAAGCTTTCCCCATCTCCCACCTGCTTAAAGGAATTCCAGAAAGTCACTGCACACAACTTGAAGACATACTCCTAGCCTATACTTGCTAATACAGAAATAAAGCCAGTTTTCTCACCGGAATTTTTTTTTCTTCCACTGCAGAGGCACACTGGTTCGTTATTGCAGGGCTGCCCAAGAGGGGGGGACTGCTGGCATTGTGTTTTTTCTTTAAAAAAGAATAAAATCATTTTAAAAAATGGAAATATGACTGTGAAATCAGAAAGCCACTTGCTAAATTTTTTAGCTGGGCAGACCAAATCCCATCAAAAATACATGTGGGGAGAATGCAGTATGCTAAGATGTTGCGAATTATCAAATACATGTATATACATATATACACACACATACATAACGTAATATATATTAAATATTTTATTAAATATAAATATATAGCACATACAATATATAAAGTTTATATGATATGATACTCACAAATCTTATACAAAAATATAAAAAATAGAAAAGCTACCATATTTGCCACAGCCTGAGCAAGATCAAGGAACTAATTCACATCTGATGCTTTGGCTGTTGGAAGCACAGGACAGAGCCAAGGCAGCAGATCCTCTGTCCACCTGCTCTGTCCCTTCTGCCCCCAGGTCATCAGTTCAGGTATTCAGTAACTGGCCCATTACCTGTTTGTTGGAGTGAGCAGTGTCTTTATTCTTCATGGTGTCATACCCAGGCAGCCGGTGACGTCTGCCCATCTGGAGTGCCACCAGGTCCTTCATGATGGACTTCAAGGCCTCTTGTTCATCTGTGATGCACAAGAATTTTAGGACTAAGTTGTCTGGGTGAGCACCAAGTGACATTTCTGCACCTCTGACACTTCTACACTGGTTTTCTGCTGTCTCATAGAACAACAATCCTTTTTAGGATCTTTGCAGATACACTGCGATTTCATTTAGTCATAAAAAAGCCCAAACTTAACTGAATATCATGACATAATAAACTGACAGATAAATGTTAAGTCACTTATCCAATGTCATAGAAGGATCTGGCCAGAGTACAGATGAGAATGAATATCCCCAGCCTCTAATTCTGTTCAAAAGGCTTCATAACAAACAGTAAAACTTGGACAGATTTGCTAGACCCTCACAGGTGATTTAGGAAGGGCAAACTGATGTGCTTCTGCCTAGGAAAACCTGTTAAAAGTCTGTTGTTTCCCATTTTATATCCTGTTAACTCTGAGTTCTTGCTTGCTAATGGAACAAACCATATCCAGGAGAAAGAGAAATGAAAATCTGGATGAAGAATCATCTTGGGGTATCTCTGAACACAAATCCACTTGCACTGATTTCCCCAACACGCTCCTCTCTTCCCTCAGAACAAGCTGATGGAATAGAATTCAAACCATTTTATGAGATTTCAAGATCTGCTGAACAGGTTCAAGTTGTCCAGCACTAAGAACACTGTCTGCTGGCAAAGTACAATGCAGCAGGTTCAACTCAAGGCTTCTCGCCTTGCAGCAATATAAAAACACACATTGATTTTTTTCTTGTATGTTCCATTAAGAATTACTTTCTGAAGATTCCTGATGTAACCAATTTAAAGTATTGTCTCCCACTGCCTGTTAGTTTTGAGAAGTGATATTTAGCAGAACTTTGTGTGAAGTTTAGAGAAAAAACCAAAGATGTAAAAGGAGAGAAATGCACAGTAGTCGGGCCGTGATGGATGGTGCATGAAGGTATAAAAGCTATGGAAATGAACGCTTTACCTGAGCAAGGATAATGACCCTAAACTCCTTGATATTGCAAAAGGTAAAGGAAGCAGCCAAGTTAAGTTTTGCCCAGAATGGGACTGCACTGGGCACTTGGCTCGCAGGCACTGTGCCACAGCTAACAAAGCAGCACCTCAAGCTGTCACTCTGCTCCTGGCACACTCCTGCCCTCTGGATTGCCTGGCTGGTGTCTCACATATCAAGACTCAAAAAGGTTTTAGGGATAAAGTGTTGTTTCCTTGGCAAATAATACACTCAGTTAAATCCTTCCTGATATTAAGGCATTACTTAGGCACGGAATTTGAAGCAATGATTTGATCAGCTCCAGACATGTCCAGGACAATCTGCCCTTTCTGAAAGAGTTTGGGAGGACCTGAACCCTAGTTTTGAATGTAAAGCTTTTTTTTTTATAATTGGGACTTTTGGAAGCGATGTGAACCAGATGAGGTTATCACAGCCCTACTCACATGATGGTGTGTCAGGTGTGCAGCTCCTGATAGGCACAGTTCCTCCTTTCTTCCCTCACTATGTCACTTTGAGGAGTTTGAATTGAAATGAGCATTTTTGAAACTGATTTGCAAATAACTGAAATTAATTTTAAGAATCCACCATGGCTACACGCTCGTCCCTGATCCATGGCACTGGTTTGATGGGTAATCACTTGCATTTGGAAGAGCTGTCCTGGGAACAGCTGCTGATCATCAAATGATGGACTGAATCACATCTGTACTTCTCTGTAAAAGAGACTCAGTGGGACTATTTGTTTCTGCAATTTCATGTCGTGCATTTGTTCACAAGTCTCTCCAAAGCAGTTAGCTTGTGTTTTATGCAGAGGACTGGCTTCATAACTAATCAATGTCTGAATAATAAACTAGATTTTTGCAATGCTTAAAGATGACAGATGTGGGACACGGCTCGTAAAGCACACAGAGAGTGAATCCTGCTAAAAGTTAAAAGCAAAACAGGGGGAAAATACACCTATTTGTAAGGATAAAACATCTGAAGTCCCAGTCAGAACAGAAGTCACACTAGGATTATCTTTGCTAAAACCAAGAGTTTCTGCCCAGCTCTGTTTTAGCTTTCACAGGATCCCAAAATGTTTTGTGTTGGAAAGGGCCTCAAACCTCATCCATTCCCACCCCTGCCATGGCAGGCACACCTCCCACTGTCCCAGGCTGCTCCAGCCCCAGTGTCCAGCCTGGCCTTGGGCACTGCCAGGGATCCAGGGGCAGCCCCAGCTCCTCTGGGTACCCTGTGCCTGGGCCTCACCTCCCTCACAGGGAGCAATTTCTTCCAATATCCCATCCAGCCCTGCCCTCTGCCAGTGGGAAGCCATTCCCTGTGTCCTGTCACTCCAGGCCCTTGTAAAGTTTCTCTCCATTTTTCTTGCAGGCTCTCTTCAGGTACTGGAAGGTGAGTCCTAACTCGGTCCTGAGAGCACCCAACATCTGAGATACATCCACTGTGGACTTCAGAATGTTATATCAAAAACCAGAAACATCAAGCCTGGACCAGATCATGAAAAGGAATGAAAAGAAATCTCCCAATGCATCTGCAGAAGGCGTTAATTACAGAAAAAAAATCTTTAAAAAGGAACCCAGAGCAGACAATATAAAAAAATCCAAATCAAAACCCACCAAATCTCTGCTGTCCAAGACAAGCCAAATGAGACAATAACCACATTGTGGCTGTGGAGAAGGGAGAGCACTCCTTGACATTCCAACTGCATGTAAAAGAAGCAAGGAGTGTAAGTAACACAACCAAAGCAAGAGGCTGCTTTTTGAGAAGCACATCAGCCAAAGGAAATAATTGCTGGGATCTATCTCAGCACTAAGTAACCCCTTGTGGGACGAAAATGTGAAGAAACAGCTGTGAATGAAGCTAAAGTTCCAGGTAGGCAACAGCACAACTTTTTCTTTTTTTCTAAAAAAGTTTCCAACTTTACAGTTGATCATTTAACCTTCTACCTTTATTGGAGTGTCTCCCATTTACTGGTATTCTTTCATTTTGATAGTATTAAGCACAACCTTGGAGTTACCTGGCAGACAAAGGCTGAAACTTGGCACAACAAAATACTCCAACCTACGGCCTGGAAGATCCAGGAGGTTCCTACCACCCAAAACACTCAGAGAAGAGCTGGGATACAAGTTTTCCACTACAGCGCAGTTTGGGTTTGGCCAGATACCAGAAGGATGAAGAAGAGCTTGTCTTGGCAGAGTTCCTTTGGGCAAGAAGCAAACCAGCTATGAAAGCGGTTTATAACTGAGGGCTCATGACAAGAAATCAAGTCCATCAAAGAATATGTCTGGGAATAAGAATTCTCCTCTGAACAGTATCATCACGGGAAAACAAAGATCAATGGTTTCAGTGGTTGGCTACAGGTGTTTGATCCCAGGTTCCAGGCTGCATGTAGTCAGCACTCGCTCACTTGTGGCACAGAGGACACATCAGCCAACTACGTGTGCCTTACTACAGGTTGCAGCTCGGCTACAAAGAGAATTTCTTTACCAGCTGAGGCAACTTGTGAACTTACAACACAAACTCTGAAGGGCAGCATGCGGCAAACATTAGAGCTCAACACTCTCAGGCACGGGATGGGATTGCTGGGGTGTCCCGAGCAGGACCAGGAGCGGGACTCCATGATCCCTGCGTGTCCCTTCCAAACCAGGATACTCTGTAAACCCCAGGTGGTGCCCTGCGAGATCTGTACCTCGCTCGCTGCACTCGTTCTAACACCGAAGTACTATTTATCTTCATAAAACTGGAACAGTCGATGCTCTAACAAAGGGAATGGAACAACTTCAGGTGAGTTTGAATCTTATTATACATTTTTTAGTAGTCTTACACTGAGCTATTGGCTCCCTACTACTAAACCGTATATCCTGTAATTCATCTCTATGTTGATAAGCTAGGACACGACAGAATATTTATTAATTAAAAGTATAAAATAAAGTCAAATATTGATCTGAGCTTGTGTAGGGAAAAATTGTCGCTGGTGAGGATAGCACTGTGATGGATTTAATGCTGAGAAGCATGAACACTTACTTATTTCCATCCAAACAGGATTTCCATAGACTGACTTGGAGAAGCACATGGAGCAGCATTACATTAATTGCACAATGCAGAAGCTGCTACAAATGAAAATGAAGCAATTTTTGGAGCACTGAGAGACCCTGTTTTGCCTGGTCTCCAGTAGGTCTGGGAAACACAGTCCTGCTTTGTGCGGGGAAGATGTTGTCCAGGAAATGCTTTTCATGTTTTAAAAACTACACTCAAGGATTTTTATAACTTTGATAAAAGCGAACTGCTGCTCACAGAGAAAGTTATTCCTCTCCACAAAGCATTTACTTCAACCAATCTGTGGTTTGTTACACAGGTCTGAACAAGTCAGAAATGGAAATAGTTTCGAAAAAAAAAAAATCACAAAGTTAGAACAGCAAAAGTATCTGCACATGGATAAAAACAGGAAGTCTGTGAACCCCCTAACCCAGGATCATGTTTTATACGGTGTCATAGTGGGAGACATGATGCCACATTGGTTTAAAAGAGAAAGAAGTGAATAAATCTGTGTATTTGTTATCTACCACCACAACAGCAAAACTGGTTTGGGCGAGTGACCGGCAGATCCAGGGGCAATGAGGAAATTTTAGACAAACCGTGTCTATGGTAAAGGTCTTTAAAAAGTCTTGCAAAGAGTTTAACTTTGAGTCCTTTGCTGTGGGCAGTTTTAGTGGTACCAAAATGCTGCTGTGCACAAGCTTTAGGAAATCACAAATGACCTGCAGAGCGAGAGCAAAAATCAGAGAGCTCTACGAGACTGATCCTCGTGGGATATATTCAGGGTCGCTGTTCTCATTCACAAGGTAAAGGAAAAGACTGGGATTTGGGATTTGAGGCGATCCTAACCTGCAGGCTCAGCCCTGCTCCCTCCCCCGGGTGTCAATGGGTGCGTGTGAGCCAAGGGAAGGAAGTGACACAGGCAGGAAAACCGAGCGGAACGAGGGAGCGACGGGCCGGAGCGGGGCCTGCGCGCCCCGAGCCCAGCGCCGCTCACCCCGGCACGGGTACAGCGCGTGCCAGCGGCAAACATCCCTGCTCGCAAGCCTGCCAAGGAGTGTCTGGAGGGACATAAACCCCAGGAATTGTCCTGGCTGTGCGGGGCTCGGAACCGCTCCAGGTGAGCCCCGGGCTGAACCACCGGAGTTCCTGCAAACTCGGACATCAACTACCCCAGATGTCCTTCAGGTGGGGTATGAAAGATTAAACAAAATCAGAGTGTGATATACAGCCCATTAATCATTATTAATCAGATTATTTGATCACAATTGCTGAATGAATTCAGGTTTTTCCCATTATAAAGGGATCTGCTTGCAGCTGCGCCACGATACACACAATGCTATGGTGGAGTGCTCCATGAAACCGTATTTTTTCATTCTGCACTCACATGTTTACAAACAGGTCCAACTGCCACTGGAAAACACTTTCATGGAAATCCAACTTCCCAGTTCTAAACCATTTTAAGTTTATGAACCACCTTGCTGCTCCATACAGAGCGGATTGCACTATTCCTCTCTTTGTAGCAGAGAAATCTAGTGATGGATTTGCACAGATTTGTTGTATTTACCAAGTCAAAGCAGAGCAAAGAGACACTGAAGTAGTTGTAGAGTAACATTTGCAATGCTCTTTGAATTTAAAGTATAAAAGCTAACTATGCATATAGACTAAATGAAGGAGAGTCTTAGAAAACTAAACTTGGTCGAAGGGAAGAAACATTAAAGTTATAGCCCACAAAGCCATGAAACTCCACACTTAGAACAGCAGGAATTCCCTTACCAATATGCAAACATGAGTAAGTTCTGGTTTAGAGCAATTAAAAGTTTAATTCTAGCACCTCTCTTTAAGCTGAAAAAGGAATTAGGAAACACAAGACCCCCTCCATAAGCAGTTCTTTATACAGGACATACAGTCGAAATCCAAATTAATTTCAATCAGTCAATCAAATTCAGTCATGGGAACTCCTCATAACAACGTTTTCCTCCTGAAAAAGAGTTCTTCCAACTCCTTTGCTTGTTTTTACATGTTGCTGTCTGGGCGAAAAACGGCAAATGAGAACTCGGGGAGAGCTCCATAAAGGAAAATCTATTTTGATGGACTCCCAAGCTCCAGTTAATACCAAAAATTTCCCCAATTAAGTTGGAGCACAACAATTCCCCTCTGAAAAAGAGCCAACCTCTCCTGGAGGCTGAAAAAGCCCCCTGAGCTCAGCCTGCCCTGCTGATGCCCGCCGGCTCTGTCTGGACAAGTTTAGTAAAAGCCCGGGGCACCGCACGTTTCCCGTCAACCGATTTTTACCATTTTAACCGAATCCTTGAAAATCGACCATTTCCGCGCGGCGCTGCCGATGCCGGGGCCCGGCCGCGGCAGGTCCGTCCGAGCCCCCGGGGGCCGCGCAGTCCCGAGCGCCCCGCACCAGCCACCGCGGGGTCGAGGGGAGCCCCCGCTTCCACCCCGGCAGGTCCGTCCGAGCCCCCGGGGGCCGCGCAGTCCCGAGCGCCCCGCACCAGCCACCGCGGGGTCGAGGGGAGCCCCCGCTTCCACCCCGGCAGGTCCGTCCGAGCCCCCGGGGGCCGCGCAGTCCCGAGCGCCCCGCACCAGCCACCGCGGACCGCGGGGAGCTCCCGCTTCCACCCCGGAGGCCCGTCCGAGCCCCTGCCGCCCCTCTCTCGCCCGCTGCGCCCCTGGCCCATGACGCGGGCCCGGTTCCCGGGGTTTCTCCGCCGCTTCTCACCCATGTCTGCGGGCGGCGGCCCCGCTCACGCCGGGCGCTGCGGGACGGCGCTGTCACCGACGCGGCTCCATGGCGGCCGGGCCGAGGGGGAGGGCTCAGAGCCGCCGCCGCCACATTCCCAGGCCCCGCGCCACCGCCTCCTCCCGGCGGCCGCGCTCCGGGAGCGGCGGGCGGGGGTGG
>VWPU01017958.1:0-79861 GCA_013398955.1 Callaeas wilsoni
GGGTCGGGCGCTCTCCCCTCACAGGAGGAGCGATATTTTTCCCTACAGGAAGAGCTATGTCTCCCCTCGCTGTTAGGTGTGTTTCCTCTCTCAGGAGGAGCGATGTTTCCGCCCGCCGCTGTCGGGTGTTCTGCTCTCACACTTAGGGCTCCGTTCGGGGTGCCGTGTCCCGCCCCGTCCACACGTGAGGCGGCCGCTTACGCGGTAAGCTTGAGCCTCTCGCGCTCCCGTCCGGGCGCCGCTGGTCCGCGGAGCACCGGCGGCCGCCACAGCGGCTCTTGCTCCGCCGCTGCCATGTCCGGCCTGGCCAAAGCCTCCGGCGCGCTCAAATCTGTGGATTACGAAGTGTTCGGGCGGGTGCAAGGTAACAGCGGACGGAGGGGGGCTGGCGAGCGAAGGGCACAGCGCGGCGGCGGCACCGGCACCGCGCGTGCGCGGGGTGGGAGTGGGGAGCGGCCTGAGGGGAGGCGGGAGTGGCTGCCGCGTCCTCAGCGGGACGGGAGAGTTTTGGGGGTTTTATTTGTGGATGTGGTTGGAGGTTTTTTTTGTGTTTTTGTTTTTCCCTTTATTTATTTTTAAAAAATTTTAATTCGTTGTAAATATTGCCCCGCCTTAAGGCTTGGCTATCCCGGGCGCACAGGCTGCTCTGTCCAAAGTAGTTCCCATTCCCCTCACTTGCCCTCGTGGCTTCTGTCAGCTCGAGTACGTGGCAATGCCCTTCCCGTCCTTCCCATTCACACACTGCAGGGTTTTCATTAACACTTAAATACGTAAATGACAATAATCGTGTGATGAAGGGAAGGCTCAAACACAAGTTCTGTTCAGTTTCCCTAATACAAATTTCACTGAAATTTCTCCAGTAAAACACCACGTGTGACTTGTATGCACATCATTGCCCCTTCATATTAACTGAAATTCCTACAGGTGATACACTTTCACAGGACTTTAATTTTTTTTTTTTTTCTTTTTTAGGTGTTTGTTTCAGGATGGTAAGGCAATGTTGGATTTGCTAGCTATACTTTATGGTATAATATTTCCAGTGCTAAAAATAAGGCAGCAGGTCTGTGGAGTGTAAACATATCCAGCCTGAACTTTGGTTGGATGGTTAAGTACTGTAAGTAGATGTAAAATGGTTTTATATTAAAATTGATTTTTAAAATCTTACTGATGTGCTGCTTGTGTAGATTGTGGTTTGGATTACTTGTGATACGACAGCCCCAAGAATGTTGTAACACCTTAATCTTTAGAAAGGTTAAATCTGAAACAAGGTGTTTCAGTTTAATTTTTCAAATGGCAACTCAGGTCTGTATTTAAGGAAGGTTACTGTGGAAAAATGTGGAAAAAAATGTGCCACAAATAACTGCTCTGTGGTTCACACCCTAAGCAAGTGGCTCCAGCAGCTCTGAAGTGCAGCAGGTGGTTTTGCATTTTACAGAAACCCACGAAACGAGAGGACACAATTAAAGTAAGAATAGTGTTTTTGTCTCAAAGTAGTGGCTCCTGCTTAATACTAAACCTGAAAGATTTTATGTATGGTTTATACGTATTGTGAAGTAGTGCCAAGTGGAAATGAACAGAGGACTGCAGTAGAGTTTGCCTTGAATTTAGTTCTTCTATCAAGAAGAAAGGGTAAATCCAAGCTTGCTGTGGCTTGTTTTGAGCTGACCTGGAGCCATGTGAACACAGAGCTCAGTGCCAGTCCTGAGGAAAAGGTTTGCAGGTGCATTCTTGTGCTTTTGGGCACGTTAGTTTGGAGAAGCTGCTCATAATCATGTTGGAAAACACTTCATAGTTAGCGCTGCTTTTTCATTGGCTAAATCACCCCAAAACATGTTTTGTCTTTTGGAATGGGGTCATACAGACCTGAAGTTTGGCTCTTGCTCTTTGTGAATTTCATCACAGCTGAGTGGCTGGGAAACCATAAGTTTTTGGTATTGAAAAATATGCTTCTTTTTTTCTAGCAATTAGATGATGACCTTTGCTGCTATTTGCCAGTGGAAATGCAGCAGCTGGGGATAGGATTTAAAGGGTGAAAGTGAGGTAGAAAGGATTTGAAAGGGAACTGGAGGAAAGGAACTTTAAGGTTGCACATATAGCAGATTTAATGAGCTTAAAAACTGTGGTGGTTGAAGGGTCAAATGAGCAGTGATAGGAGCTATGGAAAGGAATAAAGTAGGTGCAAGGGAATGATGTGGGATTAGTAGAGTCCTTTGTGATCAAAATCTTGTTCTTTTTGGAAAATGGGCTGTGCTTGCTGCAGCTCCAGAGCTGCCAGGAATATCCGAATGCCTGAGGATGAGCATCACCCATGGATTTTTATTTTTTAGATGCAGCTCTTACAGCTGTGCAAAAGCAAGTGGGGGGGGTTAAGCATTCTGTCTGTGGTGTCTGTGCTGGCACTGATTGTTCTCTCTCATTATTTCCCAAATCAGTACACAGAACAGGAAGCCAAGAAATTAGGAGTGGTTGGCTGGGTTAAAAATACCAGACAAGGAACCGTGACAGGCCAAGTTCAGGGCCCAGAAGAGCAAGTGAATGCAATGTAAGTATTTTTGTGGCCTTTTTTGTTTTTTCTTAGTCTTATTAAAGTCATTTACAAAAGTGTTTTTAATACAAAGTGACAAGTAGATTCACGTGTCAGTAATGTAACAGAGTTTTCATTCAGCTGTGGAGGTAAGGAGGTACATTCTTTAAGCTGTATAAAAGTCTCTAAGCTTGAAAAATACTGTGTTTTCATTTCTAGTGTCACATAGTTTGTTAATGTATTTCCTTAACATCCTCATTTCTTGTGAAATGAAAGGAAGCCTTTATTCGTGTGACTAAAGATCTATTTTTTAATTCATCAAAACTTCTCTTGTTAAAAAAAATTGAAGAACTTCTTGAAATGCTTTCTTAGTCTGTGCTTAAAACAATTTAAAGGAAACTGGGTTTAAATATATTTTTTTCCTTGATTTTAAAAAACCCCTAACACATAAATACACGTTTTGACTAAGGCCTGCAGTCTCTGCCATTTGGAAGTGAGTTATGAAGTATTTTGGTGTCTTTTAAAGAATGAGTATTAATTTTCATTATGAAATTGCCGGTTTCCAGGAGCTTAAAGCTATCACCCAGGAAATGATGCCTGGAAAAACATAAAGCCCAACTGAGTTGCTTCCAGCTATCATTTTTTGCAAGTGTATACAGGGAGATTGTTGGGAACTTAAAAAAATCCTTCAGGGGTTTGTTCTCTCAACAAAGCATGAGTGAGGGCAGAAGTTTCCTTTTCCATATGGGAAGTTAGCAGTGCACATTCTGCTAACACTCTCCCCTACAAGAATTGCTTCAAAACTGAACTTGGATGAAGAGAAGTTGGCTTTGTGCACAGAAATGTGTTGCACGTTATAGGCAAGAGATTTAAATGATTTCCAGTCATTTTCCTTGGTTTTGTGCTTAACATGAGGTTGTTTATCTTGGTCTGCAAACCATTTACAAAGCCAGAGAAATACCAGTTTTTTTCTTATATTAAATTTACTTTCTCAAAGAATGTTGTTCATATCCTGATCTCTTAATGTTTTGTAAATTTCTTTGTTGGTGCCAGGTTTTTATTTAATTTGGAACATGAAACTGACCACATGAGAAACCAGGTTTTGTTTTCTGTTTATTGTCCTACTTTTAAAAAAACACGCGTCCAGGGCAAATAAAAAGTTGTTTCAGTTGCTGCTTCTTTATTTCACGTTGGAAATCAATGTGTTCCTCTGATATGAGAATAATGTGGAAATGCTGAAGTTAGTGTGATTTTTGAAGTGTGGATTATTAAATTTGAGGTCCTGGAGTAAAATTCTGAAATAGACTTTTCTTTGTGTGCTCTCCAATGTCTGGAAAAGGCAGCGAGTTTATTTCTGCTGTTAACTTGGTAAAGTTGCATGTTAAAAGGGACCTCCTGTGTATGAACTGCTCCTTTGAAGGACCCTTATTTCTCTCTGCTGGTACAAGTGAATAACAGATCAAAGTGAGTTTTGAGGTTCTGGAAGGTTTTTTCAGCATTTTTTATAATGGTATGAATTCATAATACTGTGTTCTCAGATTTAAATATAATTTAAAATGCTATATTGAAAAAACAAAACAACAAAATGAGGCTTGCTTCTGTTGTGGGAAATTTATGCAAACCGATAACCCTAAACATGTATTTGTATTCCAAATGTGATAAATCATCAGGAGGAAGTTCCATCACCAGCTACCTATACAGGCTCTGGTTTGTGTTTTAGATTTTCGGGGCTAAAGACACTGTGATGACACTTGTTAAAAATTTGGAGCTCCTGCATGTTCAAGGAAACCAAACACTTTGCAGAGAAAGAAGTGCATGAGTCAATTGTCAGATATTTCAAGAAAGGTTCCTGGTGATGTTTGTTACCCAGGAATCTTTCCAGAGCAGTTTGTGCAGTGTCATTTAGAGCAATATTTTCACACTTGCCCTAGCCTTTAAATTAAACATGAAGCACAGAACAGCCTGATTTTTCACAAGTTCAGCACTCCTAAAAATCACATGGTGATGGTGATCAAATTTGTTGGTTGTTTTGCTGGTTCTGGGTTTTTAATGTTAATGTAATTTAGGGGGAAGTAGTAAAGGTGTTTTGGTCTGTCCTAAACAATATTTATCTTTTTATGATGCTAAACAGAATCATGAACATGGACTAAAGAGAATAGGGATGCTATTGGAAAGTATAGAGGTCCTACAGGTAAATAGACAAAGCAATATGCAACGGAGAAAGAGAGGAATAAGGGATTGAGAGAATGGTAAAGATAGGGAAAGTGTAAAAAATGTGGGAAAAAGCCCATGAGGCGCTCCAGTGTTGCCAGAAGCATGGAGTGACTAACAAAGCCTGCCTTTGTTCTGGAGCAGGAGTGCAGCAGACCTCTAACCCAATGGTTTTCCAGCAGCGCCCCGTTTTCTGCCCCTTTTTATTCTATGTTTGCATCACTAATTATATTGTGAGGCTCAGCCACAATGTGCAGGCTCACGATCAAGAAGCAATGGCGTTATGTAATTTATTTTTTCGTGCAGGTTGCAAGATAAGATATAACTTAGGAGGAACAAGAGGATAAGCAGACATAAAATGTGGTCATGATGAGTTACTTTGAAAGATGCCATGCAAAATAGTTTACTCCGGAGCAAACAGCTGAGCAGGGGCCTCCTGGCTCTGCAGAAATCAGTGTTAAATTTTAAATAAGTGTGAACAGCTGGCTCCTGGGAAGTGCTGCATGTGCAGGAAGTTGTATTCCTGATTGGACCATTCATTTCGTGTTGAACATGGGTATGAATTTCTTTGGAAGTGCTGGGAGGCTGATTCCTTGATTGACATTCTGTGGTGCTAAAATCTTGATCCCACTGAGAACCGGCAAAATGCAGCAGCCTCCCCAAGCCTCAGATTGCAGTGGGAATGTCACTGATATAAGAAGCCCTAGGGACAGATGAGCACTTTTGGATATTTTCCTTTCGATTTTGCATTGTTTGGTTTTAATGAAAACCTTTTAGGTTCTCAGGGATCAGGTGACTTTTACGTAAAATGTTTTAAAGCCATTTTTAAGTTGGGAGATCTTGGGAAATGTTTTAGAGGGTGTTTTTAAGAAGTCTTGAGAACCTTTTACTTGTCACCTTGCTTTGGTATCCCTTGGTTTTTAACTCTAGATGGAGCTGTTAGTTCTGAAGATCCTCAACCATCAGTGTTCTGTTTGCAGGGAATCTATTTTTAGACTTATGTAGAATCCATCTTTTTCCTCTCTGTATTTTGTAGTCCTGTTCCCTTTGCTGCTTCTGCTCCACACAGATCACACCCCTTATCCTTAGATTAAAAAAAAAGCTCATTTTCAGAGTTTTACCTGTCAGGTCACAAGAGAAGCAGAGCTGCACCGTTTCTGTAACATAATAAGGTTTTATGGTAAACTGGAGGTGATTTTTTTTGCCAGCCCAGGTATGAGCTGATGATAAAACATGGGGTAGAAGAGTGTAGTCCGTTGTTTTATTTCATTTTTTTCCAGGAATACTCACTGCACAGGGTTTTTCATTATAGCATCTCGTGCTGTTTCTTCCACTTTACCCATTAAGGTTGGAACCTGCGTCGTCATGGTGGTTGTTGCCATAGCAACCTGCATTGACAGGCTGGAAGTTGCTTTCCTGGGAGAATTTTTTGAACTTTGATGACAAATTGCTTAGTTATCCATTAGAAAGAGAAGATAAGAGTCTTTGTAGAGTACCAAATTCAGAATTTACTCCAAAAATCCGAGGTTTCAAATCAGGCTGATACTGGAAAATGTGAAAATCTTAGGGTATTTTTTAAGCACAAGTACATAACAGCACAGTGAGTGTTCTTCCTGTCTCTGGAGAAAGGCAGGGTTCTAAATATAGATGGCTTGTCTTGGAAATGGGTTTTAATTAGGAAATTAATGCTAATTTCATTTGAATGTTGTAATTTTTATTATCAATGCCAGTTAAGAAGAGTTAATATTAATTAAGATTTAACTGGCACATGACTTAAATTACTTTAGTATGTAAATGCATAGAAAAATCTAGATTTTTACCATGTAGAAGAGGAAAAGAATACTCTTTTACTCTGTATTAGTCAATATCCTTTGTCATTGTTTCATTAATCAGGTGTAGCCAAGGTTCCTGTCTGTACCAACTGACATTGAATAAATATTTTTTCTCTATAATTTTCAAGTGTTTGCAGAGAATAGCCCTTAAATGGAATTAAATGCTACTAAAAATACCTGTGGGAAAAAAATTCTAGATCTTAATACCCAACTGATGTTTAGTTATAAAATGAAGGGATTTTAGTCAGTGTTGTGAGATTTTTCTCCATTTTAAAAGGATGTTTAAGGTATTTTGCTCAAACTAGAAGTGTTGTTTAGGAGAAGAACCCTTAACATTGATTTGCACATGTCAGTGGGGCAGAGATGTGCCCCAGTGGGATGGCTGAAATATTCCTGGGATGTACTGTTCTTGGGAAGCTGACAGCACAGATTTTGGAGAAATGGGCAGAGGGAAATGAAAATCACATTCTTTAGTTTTTTTGACTTTGTTAAAATGCAAACCGTGAAAGGTGTTAGATTTGTTCTCATTTATGATGGTAATGAAGAACAGTTTTTACATTAATCACTCCTGAAGGTGAGTTACAGTGTTTCAATGAATCAATAGCAGATGACAGGAAAATATGATGGGAATTTTATAATTCAGTGCAGCTCCAAATATAATAAGATTAGATTTTTAATGTTTGATTATATTTTTTGATTAAAGGTAAGACTAATGTGTCCTGGAAAACTAAGCTATAATTTTTGTGGATAATAAAACGATAAATGTGATTCTCTCTTCTCATACTGAATGCTTGAAGTATTAATTTCTTCTCTATAGTTATTTATTGCTTACAATTGATAGTCTAAATTGTGAGTTATTGTAGTTATTGGTCCTGTAAATGAAATTTACTGAACTGTTACTGATGATGGCCTGGGAAAAATGGGAGCAAACCTTGTTCTTTGGGTTTTTTAGTCATATAAAAATAGATAAATGAATTAATTAGTTTGTCATAGCAACTGTACTCTGCTTAAAAGCCAAGGAATGGTCAGGTAAGTCAGAACATGGAGTTTTTGGTTACTGAGAATAAAGTGAGCGAGCTGTTTGGCTGAAGGAGAGCTGCACGTGCTTCCAGCACAAAACCAGAGGCCCAGTGGCTCATCTTGTGCAGTGTCCCGAGGGAATTCCCCTGTCCCGCGTCCCTCTGGGGCCCAGGAAAAGGCTCTTTTCCCTGTGTGCCCACAGGGGCTGAGGGAGGAGGTGTCCCTGTGTCCTGAAGGTCACCCAGCCCACCAGTGGCAGCCAGAAATAGCAGTGGCCTCCTGGCACGGCTCCTCTGCTTTCCACTGCGCTGGATGTGCCTGCTCCCTGCAATGCCTTAAACCACAAAAGCTTTTAGCCATGCTTAGGTCTTTCTGGATATAGAATAGAGCAAAAAAAAAATGTTTTCCACACCCCTTTTTCTTCTGCTGGAGTATAAAAATAGCTGCCTTGCATGACCTTGTAGATTTTTTTACAGTAGCTCTGTGGAATTGGAATTCTTTATCAAGTATCTGCTTCCATTTCTTCTTAACACTGAAGTGTTTTTGTTTATAAAGCATTTACCAGATAATATTCCTGCACGTAAACAGGTCTGAATTTCTAGGATTTTGGCTCTGGAATAAGCAGTGTTAGTGTTTGCATTGTCTTGGAAAGCTCAGTATGTGATGCTGGGCAAGATATGTCACTTCTCTCCTGTCTCTGGTGGATGCTGCATTAATGCTCCCAAGTCCTTTAGTATTAGTAACCAAGGCTGAATTTCCTATGGAATTCCAGGCTTTTATTGGCTTCACTGCTGGGTGTCTCTGGGAATGCTCAGTTCCAACATCCCTGCTGCACAGTTAGAAACAGGAAGGATTGCAAGGCTGTATTGGATTGTACTGTAAGCCCAGGCAAGGTGGGCTGCTGCTTGAACACTCACTTTAGGCGTTTTATTGCATAATTAGGAGTCATGTGCCTTTCTTCCACACTAGGAAGTCAGACTTGTTTTGGCTCAAAATTAATCTTAACTAAACCACAATAACTGTTCTATGAAGGTTTGGTTGAGCTTTGTGGGAGACTGATTTCAAAATAAAATTTCCGACATAATGCAGGATTTCTGTTGGGAGCTTTTTGTTCATTTGAGCATGCTGATGTTATTTATTATTTAGCTACATGTAATGCTTTGTTATTTCCAAAGTGAAGGTGTTCTGTTATTGATGATGGAGTAGGATGTGGTGCAGTTCAATGCCATTAATTTGGCTTTTTGTGCTGAATAAAGTGTTTAACGTGTCCTTAGTGCTCCACCACAGCACTTAGAGAGACACTAAGGAGTAAAATTCAGCTTAAACTAGGATTTTTAAATGGCCTTTGTTATGTAGTTTATCAGGGTGGGTAACTGGGTACATAGTCAAAAATAGATCTTTGGCAACAACTGGTAATTATCAATAAAACCATGCACTTAGTGTAGGTTTCCTGGAAACCTATTCTGGATGTGATGTTTCAAACAAGTTCTGAAAATACAAACCAACTCGTGGCTCTTAAAGAACAGCTTCAGAACTGCAATTTTTTTGCTTTCCTTTTGGTGTGCTGATATTCAAGAATTACTGAGCAGGGAACAAGCCTGTTATGACCATTTTTCTATCTGAAGGGTGTTATTCTGGGTCTGGAGATTTGTGTTTGTAATCCACAGGAGAAAAGAACATTAAACTAATATTAGAATTGCATAATGTGAGGGTGAGCAGATCTCTATGGGGATTCTGCTGCTGTCCCCAAAAGGAGTGTCACAACTGGGCAGACATTCAGGTGAAGCTGCTCCTGGTGGGAAGGCAGGAGGGAATGTTTTCCAGGTGTATTAAGTCTTGTATAGTACAGCAGGAGCTCTCCTACAGGAATGCCAAGGTGTGTCCCAAATGGACAGTGTTTGGCAGACTTAACCAGGAGCCCTGTGCTGAGGAGGTGGATTCAGTTCTGAATTTGCTGGTGTAATTATGCACAAATCATGGATCTTGCTGCTACTGATCTTATCAATGTTGTGGTGAAAAGTATTTTCTCTGGGATTTCAGCACTTCCTTAGCCAGGTGAATCTAGCACTGGAAGCAAAGTCTCTATTCCTTATGCCATGTTAGCCAGCAAGGGAGAGCAAGCTACTTCCAGCTTTTATGGGGAAAGAGCTCTGGAGCCTGTTGAGGTTGATGTTTAGTTTTATTCCTTAAATTACTGTTGTTCTGGTTTGGTTCATTGGTAAGCTGTGTTCAGTTGATTTACCATATTTTTATCAAAAACGAGCGTGTTTCACGCTTTTGTGCTTGAGAGACACCATTTGCCAATAGCAGAAGAATCAAAATTACTTCTCATGCTGCTCTTCCCTCAGCCACTATTGGAGCAGTGCAGTAGTAGGAAAAAAGTGTCTCTCTGGGTAACTTCATTATATAACTCGATTTTCCCTTGTTCTTTTCCCCCAGCTCCTCCCTCCACTCCCTGGTCTGACTCTCCAGGGAAATACAATGTTTATTTGCTTAAGGTGGAGCCCTGAGATGTTTCCCTTGAACTGTGCTGGATGTCACCAGCTATCCTGCAGAGTTAATAGTGCTTTTGGTGTCTTTGTCTTTCTGTGGCCCCTCTGAAGGGGCAATCCTGAAGTCTTTCTGGAGAGAATCACTTGGTGAAGTCCCTGGGTTTGGTCTGCCAGCCTTTTACTTTCCAGCTGATTTACTGTAGTCACTCTGTGACTGGATTAGAAGCTTTCTTTTCAAAGCTGGTTTTGTTGGAGATGTTTTTTCCATAGCTGGGGTGAAACAGCTGGCTGGGCTCATTGATAATGAATGCTCTGGTTGTGTACCTTCAGTGCTTTCCACTGGTGTTCACATTTGTGCTCTGCTCTTGTGATGCTCTGGGCTATTCCTGCTGCTAAAGGGACAAAGAAAATCAGTCTGGAAAGTGTTCAGAACTTCATGGGGGGGGAAAAAAGGCTGAGTTTTTAACTTAGGAAAAAACCCCCCAGGCATTACATTTAATTGATGCCCAATTTAAAACTGGGTGGCTGATCCTCAGTTTGGGCAGTTTGCTTGAACTCCCAATGGACATTCTGGTGGGAGAGGATCCTGGGTGAGGAGTTGTCCTTCCCTTTTTGACTCTCTAGAGCTGTAGAATTTTAATATCCTAGCAACAAACCTATTTGGAGCAAAATGACAATCCATTCCAGTTTGCAAATCTCCCAGCAATTGTTTAATGAGATTTCATTCATTATACTTCTGGATCTGAGCAGGTTTGGTGTATCATACAGGACCTCACCTGAAACCATTCCACTCTGAATGCTGATCCTGAGCCTCTGTCTCTGCTCACTGTATAATAAAAACCCTTCCTTGAAATTAGATTTTGATGTCAGGAATTTTAATGCTAGTAGCTTTTCAGGCAGCACAGCTCTACCCCTCTGTCGGCCTGGATAGGGTTAAAATTAAAGATTATTTTAGATGACTGGTGATTTGCAGGGGAGATTTTCAAGAGTTCAGGAAAAGGTTTGGCTGGGTATTCCAGAAGGGATGGAGAAAAGCAGCTGCCTGCTGCCAGTCTCGGATCTCCCTGACCTGCCCTGCTTTTCCAGGCATTGGATCCAGGAGCTGGAGCCTGGAAACTGAGGTCTTCCTTGGTAGTCAGAGGGCTGCAGGGCTCCTTTGTTGGAGTGAAGACTCACAGCAAACTGCATATTCAGTTCCTTCTGGAGATGAATCTGTTGAACCTCCAGCAAATCAGTTTTCTAGGGAGTAACACCTGTAACCTATCCGTGGCTGGGAGTGCATGTAGAGATGGAATTCTGCTGCTGCAGATTTCTATTGCCTGTGCTGCTCCCTGCTTGGCTGGAAAAGTGCTTGAGCGGCGTCACTGCACCTCAGGGATGGGAAAACACCTTTGCTGTTCATCACAAACATCACTCCTTGTGCCTGCCTGTGTTTTAAAAAGCCTTGGCTGGGATGTGACCAAGATCTAATGGATTTCTGTGTTTTCCAGATTTGTCTTTGACTCACACAACACATGAGCAGTTTGGTGTCAGGTTCAGCTGTCAGGACCTGCTGTTACCCAGCCTGGGGGGGTTGATGCTCTTATTGCAGTCTGTGATGTCCTAAATCAGCAGTGTTGCTGCGCAGCTTCAAAAACCAGAGTTCATATTTGCTTTTTGCTGTTGTAGTGGAGCTGAAATTGAGAGCCATGAAGGGAATACCTAAATTTGGAATGAGGGCTTAGGCAAAATTTGGTAAACCCTTGTTTTTTAAGTTCCTAGCGTAAATGTGAATTAAAATAGAAGGCGATTTTGGTGAGTAGTTACATGTGGATTATTCTCATGCTGCACATGGAGGACCTGGGGCACAGAGCAGAATCAGTAGAGTCTCTTATGGCAAATTTGTGATGGAGCAGAGGGGGACTGTGGGAGTGTTGATATCCAGTCCTATGCTAATCCTTGGAACAGAGTTTCTCCCTGTAAATTGTTGGGGCTCAGTGCATTGGTTAACTAATGTCAGTGAAGCACTGCCCAGAATTTCAGGGTGTATTATGTGCTTTTCTAGTTGCCAGTAACTGCTTTTGGACTGCTTCAAGCCCTACAGCTGCATTATTGTATCAGCTGATTCCTCTGGCTCAAATGGAGCTGTTGCTTTCTGCCAGGTCCAGAAGAAATCCATCTTTCCAATCTCCAAATGTTCAAGAGTACAACGAAAAAAACTGATAGGGCCTCATTCTGCTTTATCGACATGAAATTCCTACTACCAAAAAACAGATAGTAAAATTAAGGAATAGAGCCGGAGAATGAGAACATGCTATAGGTTTCCATTTGTAAATTAGTACTGAGAGGAACTGTTTGGCTCAGCTGCACAAGAATTCTGGGTGCTGACTCTGGATTCAAGTTGTTCCCTTCTACTCTTTGCTCTTCTGGTCCTGTAGTTCAAAACAAAACTGTTCAACTTTCCTTGTTAGTAGCTATAGAATGCAAACATGCCCTTTGTAGTTCTCACACACCAGAAGTGAAACAATTGTTATGTATGCCAGCTGACTTTTTTTTTGTTAAATGCTAGCATTAATAATAATTAATTGGATAATTACATAGACATTTTTGTTCTGGCTCATGTCCATATGGATAGTATGGGCAGAAAATGCAGTGCAGAGTGGAACATACGAGCAATTAATCGTTTCAGTGAGTACTTGTAAACAAGGTCAGCTCAGCAGGCATCCAGGAAATCTCTTCTGAAATGTGATGCTGTCTTCATTATCCTTTTAGAAGGGTTTGGTGTAAGACCAGAGCAGCAGCAGGGTTTCTCTGCCGTGCTCTCTGACTACGCACAGCAGATTTCTGAGGGCTCGTAGACCCAGAAATGAACATTAAAAAACTCCAGACCTGCAGTTTTTTACTAGAACTGTGTATTATTCTCATCTTCGAAAGCTGTTCTTTTGCCTGAGTTTGGTCACAGTTACTCAGGCTAACAAAAATCTATTCAACTTTGTGTCTGGTTTAGTATTTTAGCTAATATCAAATGGGATGTTTCTAGTTGGGAATAATAGGAGCATGGGGAAGGCTGACAGCCTCAGTATTTACCGAGTCACATGTTTTGAGAAATGCTAAATATTTTGCTTGGTGTTGTTTAATAGAATTAAAAGTCATCTTGAGTTTTGTAGTTATCAGACGTGCAAGCCATGCCTGCTGGAGAGCTGGGAATTGCCAAGTGTGGAGCACATAGGGCTCAGGCATGAAGCAGTGTGGTGGTGGCGGGGTGCCTGGGAGTTAACATGTCCCTCTGCTGTGTGGGACTCATGTGGGAGGGGATGCTGGAGCTCTGGGATGGTGCTGGGACCTGTGCTAAAAATCTGTCCTGCTGGAGACCTGCCCAATGCCTTTGCCCTGAGGAAGCCACTCTGTGTTATTAGCTCTCCTCTTCCTAATTATCCTCCCAAATGGAGATAAAAAATGAACTTAATGGCTTTAGATGGAGTCCTGCAAGGAAATTTGTCTTCTCCCAAGGGGATCAAGTCACTGGGAACGTGACTCCTATAGAAAGGCCTAAAAGAGGTCTGTGTTACCGTGGGGTTTGAAAATAGAACTTCCTGAAATGCTCTAAGTGTTTTTCCAGCTGATGTGGCTTTCCAGGGGGATGACCTTCACCTTGAGATGGATGCCTGGGTGCAGAGCCCAGGTGCCTTCAGTGGGATTGTGCCTATACATATCTCCCTGACTTGTTATGGGAAACACTTCCCTCGCTCCTCTGGCCTGTTTAAATCACAGCGTGTGCTTTGAGACGTGGGGGACTGTACAAAAATAGAATATTCTTTGTTCTGGGCCAGGTGATGTGTGCTGCCTATCCCAGTGTTTCCAGTGAATAGCAGTGATGGATGTGCCAGAGCACTGAAGGCAGGGACCGTGCAGCCCCTTGGGTTCTGTGGGGCAGTGTCCAGGGCAGCCAAGTGTTTGTTTGCGGGGTGGTTTTCCTGGCAGGCAGCTGCTTATTGTGGCTGTTGTTGGAGAGAACCTCAGAGGACAAAGTGGGAAAGGACAAAGAGTTTGTAATCCTTTCAGTAATGTATTGATGTCAATGAAGTTATACCTGGTATGTAGCAAGTGTTAATTTGGAACAGCTGTCTTTAGGTAGGAATAAGGTCTCTGATCCACACTCTCAAAATATGGAATGGGCACGTTGAGCTAGTCACAAGATTGGCCAAATCCTCCAGTGGAAGTTGGTGGTGAAAGGGGCGCCAGAGGTGCCATGGGCTGCCTGAGGGTAGAACACACAGTCCATTTCCAGGGAGTGTTGATGCCACTTGTTTGGAGCTGTGGTTGGTAACCCTGTTCTCAGCCCACCTCCCTGCTCTTACAGTGGATCAGCAGGAGAACGTGCCAGTGGCTTTTGGAATTCATCTCAAGGTCACGTCTAAATACAGGAGAACAAAAGGGAAGGGCTGTGCTATGTTTTCCCCCTAGTGTAGGCAAGAGCAGAGTATCCTCTGTATGGCTTTTATACAGTGATCCTGGGATTTGCTGAAGAGGAAGGAATAAGGTGAAGTACTCTAAATGCTGGTGTAAAAGAAAATAATAGTTCTGGTTCTATAACCAGCTCAAAAAGCAGAGAATAAGATGGGCAGGACAACCAAGTGCTTCTATTTTTGCTGGTGAGTCTGTCCGTCTGCAAGAGAGAGAAGAGCAGCTGTTTTGAGACCAGCAGACACTGAAATCCAGGAGCACTTTTGTGTCCTGGCTCCATTCCAGCTTGACAGGAAGTAAGATATTCTCTGGTGGCAGTTTAAGTTGACATTTTGGTTATTTTATACCATTGTAGTGTGGCAGAGTGACTGGATGACAGAGAAATTCTGCCTTGATGACATTTAAGCTGTCTAATGATAAATAAAAAATAAGGCCTTAGGAAGAGGTTTTTCAAGGCATATGGGTCTTGATGAAAAGATTTTTTTTTTTAAGAAACGTTAAAAATTAAATTCCTCTGGGAGAAAGGTTTGTAATTTACAAAATTATGCCAAGAGGGCCGTTGTTCTAGCAAATAACTTCTGCTGTGTTTTAGTTGCTGAATAAAAAAAAGTCTAGAAAGGGAGGTTAGTTTTAGCTAATTATAGAGAACATGGTTTTTAAATCTGTTTTCAGGCACACTGATAATATTTAATTCACTAATGACTCAGTGATAGCATCTTGATTGACTGCATTGCTAATTAAACATTTATGACAATACTTGATGTTTCTTGCTCAAGGCCCCAGTGCTTGGTACAAAACTACTCTATAGAAATTGAAATTGTTTTAAATAAAAATTTGTAGCCTTCCATATTGCACTGTTGAGATAATGCCAAAACCCAAAGGCAGGCAAACATCTGAATTTTAGTTTAATGATCTCAGATTTCAGCTGGTCTCATGGTTTTTTTGGCAGTTGATTAGTAAATCTGAACAGGAGGGATTATTACTAATCCTTAATGAAAAGAAGATAGTAAGAGTATTATGAATAATTTCCAGGTATTTCTTAGTCTGTTCAGGTTCATTGCACACTCTGCTGCTCTGGTGTCTAGTTCTCCCAATTAAAAAAAGGTCAAAAATAAAGAAAACAATTATGTTCAAGTAAGGCCATAATATATTTAAGTTGATTTTTTAAATCAGATCCAGTGTGATACTGATGACAAATGAGAAAAAGCAGATCCTGAATCAGTGATGGATCATTTCCTGCAGTCTGTCTTTGGACTGTGGAGATTTTATATCTTAGCAGGTAGGGGTGGAAAATGTAACTCAGACACTCAAGGAAAACAAAACAAGCACTTTGTTCCAAAACCATGTAACTTTCCTTTGTTTTCATTGTATTTCTGTAGTAGTTACTTGGGGGCAGTCATGGAGCAGTATTGGGCATTTCTCCAGTTAATTTCGTGTTGTTTGGTTTCGAGCCCAAAACAAAAAATGGACAACATTTGGATTTCTTTTCCCTCGGGTTCTGCCTGTTTGCAGTTTCTGAAAATCCTTAGCTTGAGCAGCAAAACTGGATGTATTCGAGATTGGCCGGGTCTTGGGGATTGAGCAAATCCTCCTTAGCTTTCCCTTCAGAACTCTGTAGGGTTTAAGTGGTGCCAAGGAACCATTTTCCGGCTGACTTGGCGTGTACAGTGTCGTTACTGTCAGGAAAGTTTGGTTCAGAGTGGAGCTCGCTCCTGTGCCCTTGCAAAAATGGCCCTGGGAGCAGCCCTTGTTTCATTTTTCCAGCTGTATTTTCTGCTTCCAGAGCTTATCCTGAAGTTGTGGCTCACCTCTGACTCACTGTGCAGAGGTTCCCTGGAGTCCTGAGTTAAAACAACCCTTGGGTCGTATCTACAACAGCACAAACTGTCAGTTGTGTAATGATTAACACATTGGGTCAATGGCAAGCTGAGGAATTGTATTTACTTTAAAAAAAAAAAAAAAAAAATTAGTCTTGGCATTCACCATCACTCGGAGCAATAGGGTATCAGGACAAAACAAATCATTGGGTTTGAGGCAGATATCCTAAGATTGTTATGGAACATGGGTTGTGAATGAGTCGGGAATTGTTTGGATGCTCTTCTCTCAGCTTTTAAGGTACCATTTTTTAGACATTGCTTTTGTGAAATTACTGCAGGCAGGAAGGTGAAAATAGCCCTGAAACTGCCAGAAAAATTTGGCCAGGTCCCAAATCCCAGCTAATGCCACCAATACTGGGAAGAGTAAAAAGGTGACGAACTTTGAGATTACTTTGGAATGTATTCCTTTGAAAGGAATGAAAACATCTTTGCCCAAAGATATTTAAGATGCTAAATTCTAGGATAATGATGCTGATACAAGGGGTCAATCTTCAGTGGAATGACTTTGAAAAGCCTTTTATTTATCTTTTCTACAACATATAAACGTTCTTTCCATATTCACTGTGTTAAAGAACACAGTTGATTAGAGACCATTTACATCTCTCCTCATCAGTCTCTGGCCCTGCAACACAGAAATGGGAGTATCCAAGATCTCATTCAGTCATAAATTCTAAAATTAAACCATGCAAGCATTCTGCCTTTGTCTCTAACTCTTCACTTCACCTTATCCAGAGCTGGAAAAAGCTTCTCCTTCACCAGCTGGCCTGTATTCCTCTTCCTTGTTCTTCCTGACACACCTTACTTCTGATTTTTCTCATTTACTGTTCTGATTCACTGCTGACATCTCATTTCTCCTCTACTGGAAGCTGCATTTCCTCAGTCACTGGTACAATGTTTTTGGCTCTGTGTAGCTATTTTTAAAAAAATTAATAGTTTAAGGTGCTGATATTTGGAGAATTTGATTCTCTTGTCATTTTAAAAAAATCTAGATTATCCTTGTTGATATGGCTTTGTAGTTCAGTGTTTTTACACTAGATGTCAATCTACTTGCATATGTGGAAGTTACTATTTTGTGCCTTCTAGATATTTCTCTCAGCAACTCCCCTACTAAAATGCTGCTTTCCATCTGCTTTGCAGGGAAATCAATGCCAGGAGAAAAGGGATGAGTTGAAATATCGATTTTTCTTTTGGTGGCTGATGTTGAACAGGACGTTCTTGCAAATAAGACAGCAGTTTTGGGGTTGTCAAGTGTAATTAAAATCACTTATTTCAGTAAAGCTGGTTGACAGCTTTAATGGAAGATGAAATTTAAGCCAATGTAGAGAAACTTGTTCCAGTGGTTATTTCTTAATCTTTTCTTCTTTTCAAACACCATTCTTGCAGAGTTGGATTGAAATGAGATCTTCGAGTTTACAAAAGCATTTGCCACCTTGCCATTGCAGAGCCAGTGCTCCACCAAACTGTTTAGGAGGAAATTGAACTAATTCCTGCTAGGAATGCAAAGTTCATTGAGTTACGGTGAAGTTTCTTGTCACAGAGCAACTAATAATTATTAACTACTTTTTAATATATAACTCCTCATGAAATTAATCTCTTCCCTTGTGTTACAACTGCGGCTCTGTGATCTCTTCTGCCTCTTCTGAGAAGCCCCAGAATATAAAAGCTTTTTTTTCCCCTAGTCAAGCAGTGTTTAAAACATGTTTTAATTTGTATTTGTGGAAGATGAACCAAGATAGTGTCTTGTGCTAAGCTCTAATCCTATACTTTTTAAAAAAAAATTTTTGGAGTCCATGTCACTTAAGACAGTTTTCCATATCACTTAAGACAATTTTCCAAGACTTTCTTTAATAGATTATATATAGATCCAAAAAAAAATTAAATAGATTCCAGAAATTCCATTGTTGAAGAACCAAGCTGGTTGCAACTTCTAGCCATTTGGAGAACTATATTATTTACAAATTGGTTTAAAAAGGGAAAGAATATATTCAACATGGCAGTAAAGCGGAGAAGCCAGACAGAGCTTCCTGGCTGGTTAAAAGAAAGTTATATAAGAATTTTAAATATGCAGAGACTTGAAGAATTTGTGCTTCTTCATGATGAAGTTGATTGCTGATGAAGAGTGAGACAGGCCTGAATTTCTTTAACTCAATCAGCTTTAACTTGTCAGTTATTGGGAGGTTTTTTGATTCTAAAATATTAAAAGGCTTTTTGGTGTCCAGTCCCACTCAGTAGATAAAAATGCTTTTGAACTTCTGGAAAATGAAAAATTCCTGATTTGAGATTTTTGAATGGTTTACTGAAGTCCTGGGTTTTTGACTGGAGGTTTCTGAAAGGTGTATGGGAGAAGGTGACCTTCACAGTTATGCCTCATTTATTTTGTGTTATTTCATAGGGCTGAATATCAGCTCAAGAGACATAAATTTGTGTGAAACAACTGCTAAAAGTGGTGAATGTATATAGAGTAATAATTAATGAAGAATAATTTGCTTTACAAAAAATCCTTTGATGAGCTGAGATGATTCGTATTCTCTAGCCAGCAACAGTTTCATTGTCTGAAAGAATTTTGCCATAAGGGAAGTGTTGTGCATTCCTTAGCAAACGTAGTCTCTCCCAGGATTCACTGAAGTGCCCTGAAGAACTGTAAGTAATAAGTAATTGCTTGGGACCTGGAATTTTCTTTGAAACTGGATTTACTTTAAAAACATATCAGGAAAGGGTGCAGTTTGAATGTTGCATAGTAACATCGTGGAACAGATTTAGGTCCTCTTTATCACATTTTACATAAAAATCCCCAGCTTTGAGTTCTGTTGCTTTGGAGCAGCCTACAAAGTAATTTTTATAGAAGCACAGGAGTGGAAAGTGTACCCGGTTCTTCGATCTTCTTCCATGTTTGAGGATTTGGATCAAAAGGAAGGCTTGGTCCTTGTCACCTGTCACTTGGTATCCCCTCACACACTGGAGCTCTTCTGTCTCTGCCTCCTACAGACTCCTCAGCAGCCAAGGAACCTCTTCAGGAGGTTTGGGGTGGTGCCCTCATTCTCTGTAGACTTTTCCTGCCAACCTGCTGGAAATCAGCTCTGCAGAGAAGGATTTGGGGGTTTTGGTGGACACCAAAGTGTCCCTGACCAGCAGTGCCACAGGGGCCGGGAAGGCTGATGGGACCTTGGATGCATTGGAAGAGCATTCCCAGAAGGTGAGGGAGGGGATCCTGCCCCTCTGCCCAGCCCTGGGAGGCACATCTGGAGTGCTGTGTTCAGTTCTGGGATCATCAGGACAAGAGGCACTGGGAGCTCCTAGAGCGGGGCCAGCAGTGGCTGTGGAGATGAGGAAGGGCCTGGAGATCTCCCTGCCCAGGAAAGGCTGAGGGAGCTGGGGCTGTTCAGCCTCCAGAGGGGCCCTCAGCCCTGTGTCTCCCTGTCTGCAGGGACCAGGCTCTGCTCCAGGGGGTCCAACCATGGCACAAGAGGAACAGGCAGGAACTGATGCTCAGGAAGTTCCCCCTGGACGTGAGGAAGAGCTTCATGGAACAGGTTGGAGTTTCCCTCACTGGAGATATTCCAGAACCAGCTGGCCACAGTCCTTTGCTGTGTACTCTGGGATGGTGAGACTCAGCCACTGTGGTCCCTTCCCACCTGACCCATCCTGGGATTCCAATTCTGCCAATGTCCATGCACATTGTGGCTGTTTTGAGCATAAAACTAGAGGATGTGGAGCTCAGGTGTTATGGAGAGCTGCTGCTCTGCCATGATCTGTGCAGATTTAGGCATGCTGGTCTTGTTCATACTTACTCTTTGCCACATTTAACTCTCCTCTGAACCAGTTTCTTAGGTTTCATCTGTCTTTTTTGCTGAGTTCCTAAGCCAGCATTGTGCCAGCAAGCGCAGAGTGCTGGGAACACACAGCTGTCACTTCAGGTGTGCAATGTCCTGTAGATATGGCAAGGTAGCCTTGATTTGTAAGGGTGGTAAAGAGAGAGAAAAATGGGAGAGACAGAAAGACTTATCCATATAAAATTGAATGGGAAAGTTACTCCTTATTCTGAATTAAGTGCTCCCTGCACCCCCGTTAGTGTCTCTGCTTGGATCTGGTGTTCAGCCAGGTTTCCATCAGAGCTGTGTGGCTGCTCTGTTTAAATGTGGCAGCTTTGAGCCGCTTATGGTTCGTGTTAAAGCTGCAGCCACACAACCATTTTTGTCCCATGTGCTTGTGGTAAATGTAATTGTGTTAAAATTATACATGCAGATAAAGGCCTGAATTGTTTATGCATAGTTTTCTGTTCTGGTAATTTGTTCTCCTTAGGGTTCTCCCTGTTTGTTTTCTAAGTAATCTTGTAAGGGTTGTAAATGTGTTCAGGTGGAATAAAGAGGTTTTATTTTCTGCCCTGTTGCTTCAGGGTTTGGTCAGTCGGTGTTTGCTGGTCACCCCAGTGGTACATCAGTTGTATATCTGGGGAAAACAGATACACAGTGTCTCTTTTCGTAAAAAAATCAGTGGTTTGTGTTTTGTGAAAGGTAGGGAACTGTCATCCCTTTACCAGTTCTTGGGAGCCACGCAGCATTTTGGATCCATGAGTTTTGTGGGGTTTGGAGAGAACCTGCTTCAGCCATTCGGAGTGCTTGTTCTCTGTCTCTAAATACAGGCAGAGGAGGCAGTTTCATTTAACCAGCACCTACAACTTGATTAGCTGGGCAGGTTTTTCTGTCTGTTTTTATCCTTTTGCTGCTGCTGCTGCAGGAGCAAGGCAAAGCAGGGGATATTAATATTTAATGAAGTTATCTGAATCTCAACCGTAACTGTGTTGCTTTTTATCTGGAGGTGTTGCCCCTTGAAGTTCCTGCTGGATTTCTTTGTCTGAGAAGCTGAGCCCAGATTTCATAAGCTGATAGACTTAATCCTTGAGTTAGTTATATTACCAGTTGTTTAGGTGAATTTGTAGGGGATCAGACTCTTGGCTTAACAATATTTATAAATTAATATCCAGAGTAGAAAATTATTGTAGTGGTTAGGTTTCCTAGATGGTCATGGAACTGATTCTTGACATACACCTTGAAGGTGAAGGACCCTTAAGAAATGGACCCATCAATATTTATGAATTTTGGGGCTTTGTCTTCCAATATTGGCAAAGGTAAGTCATTAAAAATGTCCAACAGTTAAAAAGGGGGTGAAAATAATTATTTAAAGCTGAAACATGGAGTTTTATCTATTTGAGAGGGTTGAAAATTAAGGAAATGTCATAGTACTGTTCTACATACTGGATAAATATATGGATAAATAAGCAGAATTACATAAAGGTGAGAAGGTTGTTTCTATTATGAAGTCAAAGGAGACTGAAGGGACAGAAGGATTCACACCACAATAGTAGAAGTTCTGTCAGTATTTGAATTCTGAACTTGTTTCCATTGTTTCAGTAAACAAATAAATGCGTAGGCCAGCCTGTGACATCCTGTACTGTTTAAAGCCAAAACTGATGTTTTAATTAAATAAAAATCCTTTTTGCTGCTTTATATTATGGGGGAAAGTTGTGCTCTGGTAGAGATGCATTTCTTTGCTTGCAGGCACCTTCCTAATAACTCTTGTGCTGTTTGTCCTGTAGCAAAGCTGGAGAGCCAAGTTCCATGTGGGAATTCTGAACTTGTAATGCAACGTTCTGGCTTTATTTGAGCTCCACAGTCCACACTCAGAATTTCATACAAGGGCAGGAAAGCGGTTGCTGTGATTTGAATTACTTATTTAATAATTTGTCCAGTTCTGTGGCCAAATGCCCTTGATTGCAAAGAAAAGTGAGGCAGCAGCTGTGTATTAGGTTGGTTATGGCATTATGTGTGTTTAATGCTTGGAATCAGTGTTACAGGTGTTCACTGGCTAATGAATTCCTAGAAGTCCTTGCTGACTGGGTTCTGATATCTGTTGACTTCCCAGTGCCAGGATTTCCAGTCTCCTGGAGGAGTTTGGTTTGCCTAAATGATTGAGTGTGTCTGTCCAAGAGGAAATGTGCTCTGGTGATTGGTATCCAAGAGTTTGAGGGATGGCTTGTTTTAAAAATGAAGATATATCTCAGCCATATATATTTATATGTGGTTGAGAATATATTCTTTGTGAAGTTGTCACAGTTGAGATTAGCTTTTAATGTATTTTTTGCACTAGGTATAAATACAGATTTGCCCTCGGTAGGATCTATTTACACAGTAGCAGCAGTTGTGCTACTTCAGATGTCTTTGCATGTGTGTTTGCTAATGAAAATTCCACCAGAATAAGCAACCACTCATTTCTCCAAACACAGGAGAAGGATTCAGCATGATGTAAGAAGTGGGACTGACTTTGCACTTGTGTCTTAGTGCTGTGCTGAATGAAATGGCAATTATTCCTGCTTGTTGGGATGATAAAGGATGAAATGATGTTTCTGTGCCTTTGGAAAGACTTCCAATGATTCCTCCTTTTACTGGTACCCAGTTGGAGAGCCTGGAATGTGACCCTGAGGTGATGTGCTCTTGAGCTCCTTCCTGATCTCAGTTACAGCTGTTTGGTGGTAAAATCTGTCGTATCATCATAAATATTCTTAAAACTCAGTCCTTATCTCAGAGTGGGAATTCCTGGAGGCTTTTAGTGCCTTTATCTGGAGGCAGATCTATGGTCTAGCCACTCTCTTCATCCCACACATGCTCTGTCCTGAATTTCTATGGAGTCGCTGTGAAGTTCATGTTTAACTGATATGATTTATATAGTGTTTGGGCTGTTTTTCCTGGACAGCCAGGCAGCTTGTTTTTGTAAAAAGCATGATGACATGAACTGTTCTGACATGAATTTTGTGAAATTTTTCACAGCGGCTCCGCCAGTCATATACTGCTAATGTCTGGAAGTTTGCATAATTCCTCCTATAAATTATTACTTTTGTTGTTTTGCTTTGAAGGGCTTGGTGTTGCCAAAAACTGGAAACATCTTTTATTCTCTGTGCACTTAAAAATGCTCAAATAAACTATGAGCAAAATTAAAGAGCCTGAGCTTGCCTTTTGAGAGGTTTTATTCTAGAAACGCCTCTGTGTCTTCAGTGCGAGGGTTTCAGCTCCCTGCCTTTGGAAATCTTTGTCAGTGGAAGCACCAAGGAACCCTGGGCTGACTGTGAAACGAGTTGAGGGGTTTTATGAAATACTTGTACATAAACTTCAGTAAAATGAGCCGCTAGTGAGATTTGTGGTTTTCCAGGATTTTTTTGTAGTTCTCAGTTCACATCCCAACCCATGTAGCTCCTGCAGCAGCCAGACTCCATGGGAAAGCCATCAGGAAGAGGTCTGTCCAGGCAGAAGCAAACTTGAAAAAAGGGGGAAGGGAAAAAAGAAAATTGCATAAATTACAGAAAACAAATGAGATGTTTGATACTTCTTGACAGCCCCTGAAGCTTGAAGGAAAAATGGGAAAACCCAGGAAAATGGCATTTAGGAACATATTTATGCTTTGCCAATAATTCTCTTCTTACCAAGCATCTCACAAAATATCAAAACCTGCTGTATATTAAGGAATTATGAGGCATAAACAGCAAAATTAAAAATTTCTATGGAACAAGGTACTTATAAATAGTTATTAACAAGACCTATTTGGCAATACTTAAATAGTATGAAATAGCTTCAAAAGATGGTTTCTTTTGATTTTGATATTTGTTTCTTCTAAGTAGTTGTAGTTCTTTGTTTAAATTTTGTAAAAACAGACGTCAAGTTTATCTCCCTGTCCCTAATAAGTGTTGACTTCAGTAGAAATAAGATGCTGCCTTTAGTAGAATTCTGCTTTTATTCTGCTTTTCTGAAGTCTGACGCTCTCACTACCAAAATCATGTATGGTTAAAGGGCAGATTTGGAATGAGCAGGAAGATGTCCAAATCCATGGGAAGTTTAGGTGGAATGATGAAGCCAGTTACTCTCAGTGATAATGAAATTAATCTGGTTTGTTTTCTGTAAGTGGTAACTTCAAGTAAGAATTTCCAGAGCTGCCTTGAGAAAGCGAGATTTTGGGATTTCTAGTCTGGGTTCATTTTATAGGAAAAATGGTTCAAAGAAATCTATTTCTTGATTCATTCATTTTATCACTGTTGGAAATAAACAGGAGAATCTTTTTAGGTAAATACTCTGAAAATGAGGTTTAATAAAAACATGTAGTATAACACTGAGCAGCAAGAACACGCATCAGATCTCATTTCAGTACATATTAAAAGCCTTGTTTAACAATTTTTTTACACAAAGAAATATTGAACCTCTTCATGCTCTGATGGCTTCCTTAAATAGCTGGGAGCTTTAAGTATTTTTCTTTTTCCTCAGTGAGTATATCCATAGTGACAGTCCATGGACCTTAGGATGGGCTTTGCCCTTGGCATGCTCTCGTGAAAAAGTCTCTTTTCTGTCAAATTTTTTAATATTAATAGAAAATATAAAGCCCAACAATTAGAGATGTTGCAGTGTAGACTGTGGGAAATCAAGTAGCCTTGGCTGAGTTATATTTGGTTCTTTTATCTGGTATCTCAGCTGATCTATCCAGCATCTCTGCTGTTGGAGTGGTTTGAGCTCAGGGCTTGAATGGCTTCATTAGGGTGAGGTGTTCAATACCTGCCTGCAAAGAGTGAAAGGATAACTTTGTGAAACTTGGAAAGCCAGGGAAAAGTGAGATTGAGATTAGATCTGCCAGAAATGGTATTTTGAATACAGGTGAAGTCATAAGAAAAACATGATAAAGACACAATGTATTGAAGCATGAAAATGATTTTCTTACTGTAAGTGCGGAAAGAGGTGGTTGCTTCCATGAGGTCCCTGCGGGACAGCCTGGCGCATCCCATCCTGGAGCCCCTCCTGCCTCAGGCTGTTGTGTCTGGAGCTTTACCTCGAGGCAGAGCAGGTTGAGGGTCTTGGGGGGTATACGATGGCAACAATAAATAATACATATCCTAGTCCTTGCTAACGAAGAGGCTCTGCTTTCCAGGGAATACTGTGTGTGCATCCTGTGGATGACAGGTGCGGTGTTCCCTGCCTTGTAAACACACCCTGCTGGCTGCACCTCCGTGTTCTGGTGTGCTGGAAACCACAAGGAGCTCTTGTCAAATCAAGAACAGAATCCCTGCAACATCCTTATGTTAATCTTTTGCTTCGTGCTTGTTGGAGCTGTATCTGTAATACCGAAAAAATAGAGCATTATGAAATAAGTCTTGATAAAGCTCAAATTTTCTCAGCTTATGAACTTTAAGCAGACTATTAGCTAGTGGAATCCACTTGGGTGTTTTCCTGAACACTTGTGCTTTCTAATACTACATATTTAAAACATTTCCTTGTTGCTCTTATATTCTGAAATGTCTACTATGTTATATCACAGTTGCTTTAAAAAAAGGAGTTGGAGACAGGAGGTTAAAAGGGGGGGTGTAACTGCTTCCTTGGAAAGTGTGCAATTTAAATTAACAAATTAGATCACATAGTGTAAAATCAGGGAAAAAATAGAGCTGAGCTGGCTGAATGCTTGACAAAAAAAAAATTCAAAACTCTTCTGCAAGCTAAGGCTAAAAAGAACCCAAAAGTTCTTAGTTGTAAGCCAACCTTGTTAGCTTGTGAAATATTCCAACAGATGCATTCTAGGAAAAGAAAATAAATTTATGTACAGTCACTGCAACACTGGAAATGCTAAATATTGGCCTTCAGACTTGCTCAGAGCTCTACAAGAGGATGCTTTAAAAGTGTTGATGCTTTTCTTTAAGACCTTTGTAATTGGAAATGACAACTTCTCAGTGAGCCTTCTAACTGGTTTTTTCAGTCTTTTAACTATGCAAAGAGATTTGTCAAGTAAGGGGAGACTTGAGGAAAATAGCAGAATCCCAGTGGTGCTTGAAGGAATTCACTCTGGTTTGGCTTGGCGTTATTTTTAGTTCTTGGCATAATAAATTATTCTTCAGTGTAAGTGTCTCCTCTGAGGAGATGCAGCGAGTGTGGAACTGTGGGTGTTGTTCCTCGTGGCTTTTGTGTCCGGCTGAGCCTTGGGACTGGAGAACAGGGAAGTGTTGTCTTTCAAATTCCTGACGGTGTTGGTCAGCTGGACTCGTGGCTCTTGGATTTCTGTCAGGCTGTGTCAGGACATGGATTTGAAGTAAAACTGAACTGGTCAAGCGTGATGATTCATTATGGCTCTGAAATGGCCAAGGTAAGGGTTTAATTAACATTTTGAGGGGTGAAGTTGGTCAGAGGCTGAAGTCCTTTAGTCCTTTTTCAATCTTACATGGTTGATGGGTGCTGAGCTTTAGCAGGAGCTTTTCTTTTGTTGGTACCCCAACAGCAACAGTTCCTCCTCATTTAAGCTTCCTGTGGCCTTGGCTTTAATAGATGTGGAATGGGAAAGAACTTTGAGTGGCATTCCGTGCAGTGAGTGGGGTTAGCCAAAATTCCCAGTCAGCCTGGGAGCCAAGCGTCCCTGTAGGGGCAGACAGATTCCAGGGAGAAAACACAATGGGCCTTTTGGCTGCTGCTGGCTTCCTGGGATGTTTACTGCTCTGGGAGACAGGACACAAGCTTTTCTGGAAATTCCCTTTGTCTCCTACTTTTCTGTAGGTCAGTGTGGACATAAAAGCTTTGTTTGAGTTACTGGAATGGCTGAATTTGGGTTTACTTTTCACTCACTTCTTTACTTTGGAACAAATGACCGCAGTGTTGCTGAGATTTTTCTGATAAGATCTCTGAAAGAAGCCAAAAGTGACTTGCCTAACATGGCCTAAACAAAGAGGTATGCTGATAAGTTTTAATGAAAATATACTTATGATCTCATGTTGAAATGATTAAACCCTCCTTGAAGGTTACCGAGATGATTAAGAGGAAAATGCACAACAGATCTTGGCATTGTATATGACAAAAGCAAAACAACTCCAGGCTTGGTTTCTTTCATTGTGGGATAATTCCTCCTCTTTAAAGTAATAGGTGAGGACATTTAACATCGATCAGATGCCAGTGTCAGTAAATTTGAGGTACGTAGAGCCAAATTCTCTCCTGATGCAAACTGGCCATGATCACTTTTACATTAAAAAAGCCTTGCCAATACCATACAGAATGTGATGATTAACACACGAGTCACTTTTCTCAAGTTTATAAATAGAAATTCACCACCAAAATGTGTATTTGAGGCTTACTCAGGGCTATGTCCCACAGTATCTGTAAAATCTCAGATCTTGCTAATCTGCCCTTGCTGTTGACATCCTTTCCAATATACCTCGAGGAAAAGCTCATTGTGGATTCCCAAGGGAAATGCTGACCCTGAGTGCAGCAGGGAAGGAAGAAATATAAACAAATTAACAACATTCATCAGACAGCTGTGTTTAAAAACATAGTCAAACACCACTTTTGATTAACTACCTTTCTCCCCTTCCTAAAACACTTCCAGACCTTGTGTTAAATTTGCGATGGGCCGAGGCATTCCTGCTGTTGGGATGCACGGAGCAGCCGAGCTCCCACACACCTCCAGGCCGCAGCTCTATTCTGGGCCACCGTGCCCACGCCTCAGCAGGTTCCTTCACTTCCAGCCACCCACTGGTTGGTCTGTATCCTTCAATCCTGCTGCTTTTGCTTCCTTGCTTTAATCCTCTGGAGTAACCCCTCACTTGGCTTGGATGTGGTGGGCTCTGGTGGGGCCATCCTAATAATGGGGTTAAAATTCCCCTCCCTTGCACTTTGCCTTCTTCCCAAATCCCAGTATTCCCAACACAATTTTTTTGCCAGGGTTTTTATTCTTCCTGCTACTTTTTCACAGCAAGAAACCATATGAATTTTCTTTTCAGTTACCTGTTTTCCTGGCAGGAGGAGCAGAGGTGTAGACACAATGGGAATGGCCCTGCAGTAAGCTGAGGAGGGAAAAGTGGGAGGTATCTTTATGCAGAGGAATTTTGGGTTTATAAAAACAAAAGATTAAGTAAATGTTCCTGGCCCTAAAGATTACAGAGCAAAGCTTGAAAACTGTGGCTAAAGTTCTTCCCAAAAGCTCAGAAGGCAGACAGCTGTGAGAGAGAATTCCACATTTCTACTGCAAATGTGGAAATATCAGAATTTATGAAAATTGGACAGTGCTGTTGCAGAAGGCAACAATATTTTTGGAGGGATTTTATAAATATTTGCAAGCCTGGTCTATATGCTGCCACAGATATAAATATAATCTTCAAAAACTAACGTTCTCTGCAGTATTTTATCCTAAACAAAGAGAAATAAAGTATAAACAAGCCAGTGCCATTATTTTCTCTGATTTTATTATTCTCTAAATAAAAGCACAGGTTTCTCCTGTTCCACTTAAGTGACACTGTGCTTGAGGCGAAGAGAGAGGAACATATTCCTAACCTGTGCCTAGTTCCTCATATACTGATGCTGGATGGCGTTTCCAGATCTTTTCCTAGTACCACAGACTGTAAATTTCTCCAATATCAGGATAAAAGTTTGTCTTTTTGCATAGAAAACATGAACTATTGCAGAAGTAGGTTTCATATTGTAAAGAAATACTTCAGAGAATAATGCCAAGCAAGCTGTTTATTTTAGAGAGATCTGTTTTATAGCATAGATGGGAGTTTAAAAATGAATCTAATTCAGGAAATCAGAAAGTTACTCTGTTTTAGTATTCCAAGTACAGTGGGTTTTAGGGCTGTGCCAGTGTTATTAATTATTATTATTAATGATGGCGCTTAGTGCCATGGTTTAGTTGCCAAGATGGTGTTTGGTCAAAGGTTGGAATCTATCTGGGAGATCTTTTCCAACCTTGGATTCTGTGATTATGCTGTGTTACAGAGATGAAGCTCCTTAAATAACATTTCCAGGGGCTCTCCAGATACCTGGCAAGGCTCCGTTCTGCCGAGTGAACAGGTAGGAGTGTTTTCCTGCTTGGAATACTGTGCACAGCCAGGCCATTTCCACAAGGACCTGAACGGGGATGGTGCAAACCCAGCTCTTTGGATGTTGTTTTCCAAGAACATGTGGAGTGGGAAGGGCTCTGTTGCCTGGGTGACAAGGCAGTGTCTCTTAGCAAGGTTTGTTTTAGCTAATGAAATGAGAGAAGGGAAGTTGTTTTAAGCTCCTCGGAGTATCCCCCAAGAACATGGGGATGGTGAAGCTGTGTGGTTTGCTTGGGAAGCTGTTTCAGGAGCACTGGCTTCTCCCCTGGACAGGGAGGTTGTGTAACTCAGAAATCCATGATTATCCAAAACTCAGTGGGATCAGAGCGTGGCCGAGAGTGACTTCATGGACATGCAGTGCTTGAGTTAGAGAGGAACTGTTTACAAGGGAATGGAGTGACAGGACAAGGGGGAATGGCTTCAAACGGACAGAGGGCAGGGTTGGATGGGATACTGGGGTGGAATTTTTCCCTATGAGGCCCTGGCACAGCTTGCCCAGAGAAGCTGTGGCTGTCCCCTCCCTGGAAGTGTCCAAGGCCAGGTTGGGCGGGGCTTGGAGCAACCTGGGATAGTGAAAGGTGTCCCTGCCCATGGCAGGGGGTGGAACTGGGTGGGTTTTAAGGTCCCTTCCAACCCAAACCATTCCATGAAATTAAAAGTGGTCAGAAATGGCTATGCAGAGGTTAGCTCTTGTTCTAGATTCATTGGAGCAGTCATTTTGGGAATAAATCCTTTAAAACAAGAGTAAGCTGTGTGGCGTCCTCTCAGCAGTGTCCTTGTTTGCTTCAGACGAGCGAGGGGGAGGGAGTCTTTGCACTTGTGAGGAGAAGTGGGAAGGAGCAGTGAATTTTAACATGGATGCTATAAATGACAAACTAAGACTCCAAATGCAAATAATTGTAGCTCATCTCTGCACATATGATGAGATCTGAGGTGAATGGACATTGAGAAGGCTGAGTGAAGCAAGAGGAGGGTACAGAACCTTTTCTTCACTGTTGATCTGGATACTTGTAAGTTAAAACCATTTTTAAAAATACCCCTGGTAGTGATGAGATTGGAGATGACACTTAACTTCTAGGAAATACTGATTTTCTGCTTTCTTAGCTTGTACAAAATGTGCTTCTTCATAGTGCTGGTGACTGGGCTGTCACTTGAGCAGAGAGGGAGATGGCTGAGGAAAGTCCCCTCGATGCAGAGCCAAGCCCCAAAGTCGTGCAATTCCCAGGTATTGCCTCCTCCCCTCCCTCCTGCGTTAAATAAGGAATAACACACACACATACTGTCAAGAGTTTCCATGGAGCTGGGTTGCTCTAATTGGATTTTCATAATTTGTGCTTCATCCTTATTCGTGTGAGAGTATGTGGCGCTGAGAATGGATCGTTTGCTCTGGTCAGAATTCACAGTTATTTCTTCACCTAGCAGAACGTGGGAGTTGGAAGCACCCAGGGATGAATTTTTGTAGTGAATGCTGGACAAGGAATATGTTCTTTTTGGTTTTGTCCAGGATAAGCTCACCTTCAAAATGGGAAGAAAAAAGGAAATAGCGAACAAACTATCACATTACTTAAAAAGCAATTTCTACTATTTTTAGGAGATTAATTCAGTATTCCAAATACATGTTCGTTCTTCTCACTCAAGGACATCCAACTTTATTAGAGGCTTTCCTGGTAACTAAATAAGGACCTTTTTCAGATTTTTTTCCGAATACAAAACAAAAGGGACTGATCTGTCCTTAGGCTTGTTTCCTTGTGTTGAAATATCCCCTCTTCCTTGAGGCTTCCAGCAGAACTGGGAAGTTGTGTTCTCCTGTTTTACTCCTGGACTCCTATTTCTGTTATATTCCTTCCTGGAAAGGCTTCATCTAAAACAGGCAGTAAGGGAGATTGTTCACAACATGCAGCAAAGAACAAGAGGTGTGAAGAAGTGGAAACATCTGACAGATATTTTAATTTCTCTATGCCAAAATAAGGCAAGTCACATTTGGAACATGAGATACCTGGGTCTGGTTGCTGTTTTGTAGGAAGTTTTTCCATATAGAGCCTCTGTTTTGGTGTTCACATCACATTGAATGCAAGTTTAGAACTGTCTGCCAGTGATGAGACCAATCTGCGAGGGACTAACATGATTTATGGGGAAGTTATTTGTCTCTGGTAGCCAGTGAAGCCTCCCTTGAGATGTTTTGCAGTGTTTTCTGGTGTCAGGAACTGCTTTTTTAAAAAGTCTTGCATGTAGGGTCTCTAGCAAGGTGTTTCAGTATCTCAGGTGTGATATACTGATTTACTGGCTCAAGGTAAGTAATTGCTGTGCATGATTCTCATTATAAAGACATCAAAATTAGGTCTCACTGCTAGAATATTGCAGTATGATTCTGCAAAGGATTAATTAGCATAACTTAGTGAGACAACTTAGTTTTCAAATCAGAATTTAGGTGAATATTTGATTTTAATACTAATGAGTCAAGTATCTATACTAATTTATAAAAATTATTTGTGTGAAAATATTTCTCCTTCAATACAGTACAATAAAATACTTTTCTTTTTTCTGCTTCTAGGAGTTTAGTACAACCAAAAATACTGACCAAGTATTTTTTGTAAATAAACCTCTGTGTAAGCACTCACCTGCTGCATTTCCAGTGTTTGGATATCCAGTTATCCAGTATGACATTGAGTATTTATTACTAATCAGTATTGCTCTGACATAATTGATGTCTTTTTACTGGTTTTGAACTCATTCCTTTCCAGTTCTCAGTCTTTTAGTTGCCAGCAAGGGGCAAACTGGCAGCTGGAATTCTGCTTTCCTGTCACTTTTCAGTTATCAGTGGTTTGTAGGTCCTTGCTAAAAGCACAGTATTGAACCTGCAAAGGTAATTATACCTATTGGAATGCTATTAATAGTGCTTAGAAGGGATCATTGCAGTAAATCTGCTTAGCCTTTTTGTCAGCTGTGTTTTTATGTAATATTGTGTAAATCCCCTGGAAACACTGATACCTTTAAAGAGTTTGGTTTACTTTTAAAGGGGAAAGGGAGGGAAAACAGAAAACAGCAGATTTGGGGTAATTTCCTTATTGAAAGATGGTTTTTATGGCTCTTGAAAAAGTAAGAGGGAGTGAAGGCGTGACAGAGAATAACCCTTATATGTGCAGTTCTTATCTGCCAACCCTCTCTTATTTTTCCTGCAGGAAATCCTGGCTGAGCAAAGTTGGAAGCCCGAGTTCCCGCATCGATAAAACAAATTTTTCCAACGAAAAGGAGATTTCCAAGCTTGACTTCTCAGATTTCAACACTAGATACTAACAGGAGGGAACCTCACTAAGCACAAAACTCTGACATTTCTGCTGCATGATATTTTCTGTGCCTCCATCAAATGTCACAAGAGCATTTGGATGCTTTTCTGTACTAGGGATAAACATAAACGCTCCCTGTTCCCACCAAGTAGGAATTCCTGGTTGCTGTGTTAGACATCTTACACCATGAATGTCAACATTTAGTGTCTAAAATGCCAATATCTAATTTATTGCAGCTTTGAAAGACAGATAAGAGCTTAGAAGTGCTGGTGATTATTTGTGCACAATGAGACTTGTTACATACAACCAGATGGTACCTAATCTTTACACTGTGAGTCATATTTTAGATGCAAAATAATAATAAATTTGTTCTACTGTTTGTAATCTCACCAAAAATACATAACTACAGAACTGGAACACTGAGAGTTCTATGTAACAACTCTGTTACAGACCAGGCTCTTTGTGATAATTAAGTTATAGTGGTAATTTAAAATAAATATGTGGTTTCAAACTAGGATTATCTAACCAGCTCTGGTTTAAAATTCTCCATAACAATGCAGATAAATCGTTCCAAGCTGATGAAATGTGTGGCCTCTCACCCTGTTTTTTTCCTTGTCTGCCTGTAGCTTACATCCATTTTGACTATAAAGGATGTTTTAATCTCTTTGCTTTTTTGATGTTCTTACTAAAATTGAAGATTTTGGTGATTTTCCTTATGGATGTGTATTTGTTCCTGAGTTAAGACTGTGTGGTGGAACTTGCACCCACATCTATCATCTGAAGTCCATGGAAGTCCTGAGCCATGGGCTTATTAAGTCCTGGGTAAGTCTGAGCCGTTGTGGATCCAGTTCCTGTATCCAGCGCTGTCTCCACAGGCACCCTGCAGTCAGTCAGGGCTGGATCAGACCCAGATCCTCGCTCCTGCCGTGCTTGTGGGTCAGGATTAGAACATTCCAGGAGACTTCATGAGGATACTAAAGCTGGTGTTCCCACTGGCTGCCCTGTCCCCTTTGCTGTGGTGGGTGCTATCAGTTTGGGCAGCTGCACCGAATCCGCAGCTCGTGGTTTGAATTTAAGGAAGGACATTCCTTAAAGCACTGCACTTCTCCATCAGTGCAAGGTGTGCCTAGAAAAGTATTTCTGCTCACCACTAGATTGATTTTCTTTGGACCTTTGCATTAAGCAGTAAAACTATAAATCCTCCTTTCTAGAATTTGCGGGAGCTGCTTATGAATTGTTCTGTGATCGTACACAAGCCCCCATTGTAGAAGTCGTGGTCAGTAGCTCTTGTTCAGCTCATGGTAAATGGCAAAGTTCAAGTGTAGCAGGAGCTCAATAACTGTTCCATCCTCCTGGAAAACTGTATCCTGCCCAACAAAGTAGTTTACATTTTCCTTGGAGCTACCTGGCAGAAAATATCCCCTTAGTCAAAGATTTTCCAGCCAAGTGCTTTGCTCGTATTTTGAGGAACAAGGAGAGAGGAAAGCAAAAAACAAAGGGGTCATTAGATACAGAGGAAGAGCAGCCAAAAATTGTTTTCATGTGTTCTGGGATGGAGCTGGGTGCTCACAAGGACCCCTGGGTATTTTCCCCCAACTCCCCTAGAAAGGCAAGGCTTGAGGAGAGGGAAGCAGCCATTTAAAGAGCTCACATTTTGGGGGAGGACACACGAAGAGAACATTTTTCTGTGCTGCAAGTCACGTGTTGATGTGTTTCTGCAACTAATGAAGCCTTGGCTGGCACTGTGGGCATTAATCTTCTCATTTTATTTAATCCTCAGATTCTGGTAGAGTATCCTGAGTCCAAAGCCATGCCATTTGTGGAAGTACAGTGTGTGCAGAACAGCAGAGCAGTGTCTCTAGATTTAATGAGAACATCATTGGTTTTGAGGAGCCAAAGAATGCCAATGGTAAGATAGGAATAAAAAGCAAGAATAGTTGGATAACTAGACATCAAAACTGAGTTGAGACCTATTTCCTTTTCTACTCCATACTAAGATAACTCAGTGATGACTGTAGACACCCCTGAATTTTATTTTTTCAAAATGCAGTGTAGCAAGAATGTATGATGTGTAGGCCAGCTTCATTCTTGCTGTAAGTGGAAATAGTTTCCAATAAATAGTTTTTATTTAAATAGAAATAGTTTCTGTCTATAGCTTCTGTTCAGTTCTCCTAATAGTTTCTATCTAAAAAGGGTTGAGAATTGGAAATAAATAGTGGGAACAGACTTTTGCAAGTTATTTGTGAATTTTGGACAACGCTGACTTTGAGGGGAAAATGTGCCTGACTTGTGTTCTACTAGAATTTAAGAAAATTCACCTAAAGGCCAGACATGTTAATTAAAATCAGAGTTTAACTGCTAAATGACAGGCATTTCAGAAATGTATGGGTTTGTTTGTATTTGGGTAAAGAATTAAAAAAATGAAGCCCTGCCAAAGCTATGAGCAGGAGAGCTCTGTGCCTCAGCAGGAGTGCTGTAACCTTGCAGAACAGGGATGTTCTGCTGGACCTGCTCGTTCTTGGTCTCTCTGTGGAGAAAACCGTGGTGGCATGTCCTGCCATACTTTCTCTTAGGTGACACCAATCTGTCACTTGTTATTTTCTTGATGTCCTCTGGAGCTGCCTTGCTTGGTTTGCTTTCTTCTTAGAAAACTGGGCATGTTCGCTGCTGGAATCCTCTTACTAGACAGAGTGAACTGGATTAGTCACTCGAGCTTCCTGATTAATGCATGGCTCCGTGCTGCTGCAAGCGCTCTGATGTGAAGGGAGTGCTGCAGTGAGGGATGTGGGCAAACACTGCTCTGTGCTATCATTTATTTTTTAGAGTCTGTTTAGACAACAGCAATCCCGTAAATTGGGATTTCTGTAGTATCATTCTTTCTTCAAGGTTTCTCACAGTCTGTGTAGTGGGTAGAACTATTAGGATTAAAGAGAGTGCCTCAAAAAACACTGCGGGGACTTAAAATAACTAAACTGGCTCCAATTCATTTGATATTAATACTGGCATAATTGAATAAAAAATCCTGACATGGAATCTCAAAGGATGAACAATGTCACTTTTGGTTAAAAGGGCTGCAGGAGTGAATTGGAAGGTTTTACTAATCAAAATTCCAGAATGATTTGAGTAATTAGGAGGAGACCAGTTGTCTTCCACAACTAGATGATGTTACTATAAAACTTTATATATGTAAGTGCAAATATAAATATTTAAAAGTGGTTTGTGATGAATCACTCTGTAAATCAGTTGGGATGAAGTTGTCTTTACCGCTGAAGAGAAGAGTTACACTCTGAACAGCACTAATGGGGGAGTAGGAGAAGTTTTTGGCCCAAAATCCAACAAGCAGCTCTGTCTCTGATGAAAGGCACTGTGGGCTCTCCCATAGCTGTAATAACTCCTTGGTGTTAGGAATTAACACCTGTGATTCCTGCAGTTTGGAAACGGGTAAGTCTTGTAACATTTTTTTCCTGCATTTGTGTTGTTCTAAAAGTGGGCAGTAAGCTCTAAGGCATGGTTTTGTTTCATAGACAATTGATCAGCACCAAGAAGCAAATTTTGTCCATCATAACCATGATGTGTGTTCCAGAAAAGAAGGGCAATGCCCTTGTGGATTTTTGGGAGCAATTCTTTCTTGGATCTGACAGGCTGAGGTAAAGGAATACCCAGCATCCTAGGGCTTCTCCACTAGCTGAAAGGTAACCCGGCATTCCCTTGGATTTGGCAGGGAGGTAAGAAAACAAACAATGGAGAGACACAAGTTCTGTGCTGCAGGCACCGACTTATGTTCCATTGGAATGCTGCCACGGACTTTAGTGGGAACAGTAATTGGTCATGCAACCAAGGAAATGCATTATTAATGGGACAGTGTTTGAGCAGGGGGAGATAAGATAAAGACTAAGTCACTTTCTTGGTGCTGGTTTTGTTTTTTCCTAATTACGGAGGAATCACTGTGGCTTCAGGAACGTTAGAAAAGCCAGAACTTTCTTGCATGGAGTTCAGCACTTGAAACCATGCCAGATACTCACTATCCCAAGCAAGCCAGTAATTCCCAGTTTGTAGTTACAGAGTCGTTCTGCAAAGGGTGGGAGCAGAGAGAAGTGGATACATGCTATCTGTCTAAGACTTAATAGTAATAATAAGTTTTTTTTTTTTAGTTCTAGTGCAGGCACAGGGATGGTAAATAGAGCACGAAGGGAGCAGGGACAGGAGTTTTAAGAAGATCAGTGTGGAGAAATGTACCTGCAGTTGTTTATTTGGAGCTGCAGTCATTGGCACCACTGGAAATGAGTTCTGTGTGAGCAGCATAAAGAAAAAGGATGGCTGGGGAAGAGGGGCTTGGCAGAAGAGGGTCTGAAAAAGTGTTCAGAAGCAAAAGGTCAGGAGATGTTTGGAGCATGAGAAGAGAGGCCAATGTTCTGTCAACTGATAAGGGAATGCTCAGTTTAGGGGGCAGCACCTGAGTGCTCTGGGCAGCTCACAGCAGGGATTTGAGACTCACTGAGAGTCTTGTTCAGATGTTGGTGGTTTTATTTTCCCCATTTAAAACCAACCAGCCTCAAACTTTTCTTAAACGTCCACTCCTGAACTCCAGAACCGTGGTACTACTGTGAGTAGTTCAGCTCACCTGGGAGAGAAATCTCAGTGCCAGGTAGGAAAACACCCCTGAATTGTGTGAGGGGCTCTAACAGTAAAATCTCTTCCCAGAAGTAACTGCTGTCAGGAAACAGACAGACAAAAAATTTGCAGACCAAGTTAAAACTCATTAATGACCCACAGTATAACTCGGGGAGAAAAAAAAACCTGTGCAGTTATCTAAGTTTGCTGACACTTTGGAAACAAAATGATGACTAAATAGTAATGAGTGCTCCAAAGAATGAGTGATATACCAAGATGAATAGGATTTAGGCACTATTTATCACAGTTAAGCCATAGCCTGAATACCATAATGCTGATTCCTTAAATTCATTATGCAGCCAGTATAATCTAGCAGGCAGCAATGTGCCTGTGAGAAGGAAGAAACTATTTCCATTGTTTTAAACTGAACTGTAGGCACAGAGTGATTGACAAGACTGTGCTTTGTCTTATTTCCAAGGTACCATACCAACGTTTGTAACAACACTTGTGTGAAGCAAAGTGTTAAACCCACTGAATGCTTAGATTTTGCTGTTTAAAGTAGTAATCATAGTGTATTTATCTGATGGATACAGGAGGATGTCATTCCATACATGTAAGAAGTGTTGGTGATGCTTCCATCATCCCTGTTTAAAGCTGACAGTGTGTGGGTGCTTCCAGCCTCTATTTATGTGACTGGGATTTATTTGTCCTGTGGAATAAATAATAATTAATTTTTCTGGTGTTAATACCCATGAGGTTCCCAAGAGCAGCCTCACAGCTCTGCACACAATTATTTATTTCATACGTGATAGTTTCTACAAGTTCGTTCTGACCCAGCCATAAAGTTTACTCTTTGGGTGGTAGGAAATGTGGTAGGAAATGTGGCACTCCTGAGCTGCCCTTCAGTGGCAATTCCGTGATATTTTGAGAAGAAAGGAAGAAGAAGGGACAGAAATAGCCACAACTTCTGAAATTTTTGGCTTAGTCAAGGTATGTTTAAAACTCCCTCAATGTTCTGAATGAAATAACTGAATTGTTCTGGAGGTACTGAGATAAGTTGCTGGTTGCGTTTTTTGAATTTTCAGATAGCATTCAGGAAGTGTAAGGAATGAAAGCACACAGGAAAGCTGAGAGATTTATTTTGTTTAATGTCCTTTTTCTCTTTTTTTTTTATTTTTAAGCCACAACCAGGACTTATTTGCATTTTTTAAAACCTGTCTGTGGGGGAATGCAGCCACTAAGAGCTGGAGTGGCTGTGATGAGGCTGTGATAATTAACATGGTTTGATGTGCTCGATGCCTTGAAGCAAACCACTACAGAATTCCTGGTACTGGGTCCTGGGGGAAAGGCTGGGATACGTTAAATTGCTTTGTAGGAAAGCCCCTTGTGTTTTTCAAGTGGCGTAAAGGAGACAGTTTGCAGGCGTCCAGCTAAAAATGCCACAGAATTATCAATTCTGAAGAACCTTAGCAACAACGTGGTAGCTTTGCTGCCCTCACTACAAAGCAAAAGAGGAAAAAAGGTTTTTCCTCTGTGGTACTGCAAGCCAGGAGGAATTAACTTCTGGGGAGAGGAGTAGGAGGGAGGTTTCACCTTAGATGCGTGTATTCCCTGAAATAAAAGATGAGATGGCAGCTCTGCATTATTTAGTATCAAGCAACTGGTGCATCTAATAAGAGAAGCAACGGAAAATACTCTCTGAATTTTAAATATCTAATTGAGGCAGCAAACCAAATAACCACAAATCAAAGGCTTGCAACCAAGAGAAAAATACTTGAGAGGACAACCCATTCACAGTGACCCGAAGCAACCACTAAACTAATACACTTGAGACAGGGATTCAGGGGGAAAAAAAATCTGCTATGTAGAAAATTAGGGGAAAATGGGGATCTTTACCTCTTTGGTCCTGTGTTTGTTGGCTGGATTAGTACCTGTAATACCTGCTGCTCAGTAGGCGAGGGCTGTTTGGTTCTGCTTCTGCATGCCACAATTGTTACAGAAAATAATCTTTTTGGTGAGATAAATCCTACCAATTCCCCGCTTCACACTTCCTCACTAATTTATTTTTCCTCAAACATCTTTTCTCATGTTTTCCACAGCTGAGCTGCAATCCATCTGTCTGTGACAGAGATGTTTATTCTTAGTCCAAGATGGAATCTCAGACTCCTGTTTCCTGGTTACCATTTTCCTTTACCCAAGAGCTGCAGATTTGGATGTAGGATATTGACAACCTAAAATTTCAAGTGGAGCAGCCTAAAAAATTGAAGCACTTTAAGGAGCTCTTGATATCCTTTGGAAGCTGCAGTGTGGAGTGTAGGGACTATCCACAGGCTTTTCCACACTGAGCTGCTTACATTTTATTTTCCAGTCCTTTGCTTCAGATTGGAGTTGTCATATCCCACTGGCCAACTCCAAGGCACTCTCTTCTCTCCAGTCTTTTTTCGTCCCCTTGAGTCTGGGGTCAGCTGGAGTTTTATAGCCTATGAACTCGCAGAAACCTCTGTCGCTCTCCTCTGTCCCTTTGGGATTTTGCCTTTCCATTTTATTTCAGGCTTTCACCACTGATCCATCTCCCTGCATAAAGCTAAGCTGGGAACAACCTTATATTCCCCCTGCTCACTGCTCTCCTCCAGCTATTCCATTTTAGCTGATAGTGATCACTAATGGCTCCTGTTTGTGCTGGACTCGGTCTCCCTCGGAAGTCCGGCCTCACCAGCCACACTCCATTGGATCCTTGGGGGTGATCCTTCCTGACAGCGTAACCCCACTGGGGATTGCATTAGCCAGGCATGCAGAAAAGAGAAAGTGCCTGTCTAGTGTAATAAAATAAACACACAAGGGGAAAAATTGCCAGCCAGGGGTAGAGCTGGGGCTTCCAGTGTTCTTCAAAAACCCTCCCCTGCCTAGGTATAGTAATACCCCACTGATTCCCTCAAATCTTTAAGCTTTTCCATAAAGTTTGTGGGTTTCTTTTCCAATAGGTATCCACTGAGTTTTCTTTCATCTGTTCAAATTTCATGTGCTCTTCTCTCATTATGAAGAAAATGTTAATATTAAAAGAGTGAAGCGGTGTATGTGCAGGCTTAGGGAAGTTCAATCCGTGGCGCTTCAGTTTAGCCCTGAGTCAAGTAAGTTTAATCCAAGAAAACGAAATTACATGAACCAATCTTATTTCTTCATCATCCTGCTTTACAGTAAACAGTGTTATTAGGATCCTGAAACTTAGTTTATCCCTCCCTCACCACCTCTAGCTCCTTCCCTGGAACCCCCACTAAATCCCTCTGTGACTGCATCCCGCAATCCTTTCAGAGGCAATTGGCTTATGGCAAACAAGTGGAAGCCCAGTTTGGCACCTCGTTGCTCTCCTCAGGAACCCAGAGTGCCTAAATCCTCTGCAAGGTGCCAAACTTAGGAAGTTCTTTTGTTTTTAACTCTTGCTATAGGTACAGTAGACAGTTTTCTCTGTGCCTTCTTTGATCTCTGCAGTGCACCCCTTTTACATTTACAGACATATTTCACTTGGATGCTGCATGGGGGGAACAAATCTGTCATTGAGAGAACTTAAATCCACCTGTGATCAGGTTAAGTGGTTTCAGTGACACATTAAGGGTCATTTCCTTCAGGTGCTGGCTGTAAATGTAAACCCCAAACCCTCCTCCTTTTCAGGTAAGTTATTTCTTAGGACCAAATGAGGTTTCTGAAAGAAGTAGTCCAGTCCCAAGACAAGGAAGCTCTAAAAGGATAATTTAAACTGGATGTGGAGTGTGTCATGGTTCCTGCCACAGAGAAATGTCTCCCCAGGTTCTGGAAGCTGGGCCTGGCTACAGAAACATTACCCTGGAGGTTGTATTCTTCATTTGCATCTCATTTCTGCTTGGAGCTGAAACAGTAGCAAAGAGTTTTTTGGTGTAAACTGGAATTATAGAAAAATACTCTGGATATGTTGTTTTTCCAAGGCTGTGAACACCCACAGTCTGCTCGAGATATGTCTGGCAATGGAGACACTAAGCAGGGCACAGGAAGGTAAAACTTTCCTGATTTCCTTATAGAGTGATATTGCAGCTGACCAGCTGGAAACTGGGAATGGAGAGCTCAAACAACCCAAGGTGGACTATCCTAGGCTCCATGCCAAACTGCTGAAGGGGGAGAAACAGCCTCTATCCAGGCCGTTTATCTGCATCGATGCCTGTTCCTCCTCTCTGCCTGCAGGAACAGCCCCCTTCAGGAGCAGTTTCCTCACAGCCAAGGAGGAAAGCTCTGCCCAGTGCTCCATGTGGAGCCGAGCTCCAGCTCTGGGCAGTTCCAGGTGTTTCAGGCCAGGGAAGGAGCAGGGATTCTCTAACCTATGTACAGATACCTTTTTTGAAGGGACTTCTTCTATCAAACTGCCCCTTTGGTACTTTTTTCCTCCTTTTTCTCCCTTCCCCCCCCCCCCCCCCCCCACTTATTTTTTTCAACTTAGCCACTCACACGCTGGATAAACGGAGTTTCAAAGCACTTTCCAAATCCAAAAGATGGGGATGTTATACAAATTAATATTATGAAGCGAGGTATTTCCTGGGAAAGCCTTCTAAAGGAATTTTTTTCATTAGTGAGTCCCTCATTACAGGATTAAAAGCTAAGCTCCTTCCTCCCTCATTTCTTCCACAAATTAGGTTTTCATAAGACCTTTTATGTGTTTTTCTAAGTACCCTAGGTCTTGCCTCTTCTGGCAGAAGTATAAATGTTAATAACATTAATTACTTCGCACTAATCAGCTACTTTTGGGAACCTTGGCTAGGAAAAATATAGGAATCCCTCTTTTTGCAGTTTTTTGTTGTGATATTCTAAGTGTAGTTGGAAATATCCAGGGCCACATAATAGATGGGTGTCAGTGACTTTAATTCAGTCTAGATTTTGCACAATAGCCCTGTTTTGGCTTTCTGAAGTCATGCCTACTTCTAATACTGGTATGTTAGAGAGGATTTAGCTTTGCAGGGGAAATTCAGACCTGTTAAATCCCCAAATCTGGCAAGTGGTGTCCACAGGCGAACCCTGGATCCTCTGGATATGCTCTTATGGGCTTTCTGTGTGGGGCCAAGGAAGGATCCTGGAAAGCATCAAGAATCCAGTAACTCCATACAGGGAAAACTTCCCTTTCCTGAGCTCTCAAAGTTGTGGCCACCATTGTGGAAGTGTTTGTTCTTCTGTGCACATCCAGAATTTTAGGGGAAGTGCAGAGTGATGGACAACAATTAACTGCCAGCCAAAAGAGAGATGTATAAAAGATGGAATACGTAAGGTTTAGCAGCCTGAGAAACAAGCAGAAATTAGCATTTTGGATCCTCAGCAGTGATAAAACAGGCTCAGGAAAAGAAAAAAGGGGTGCGCCTCAACTGGAAGTGTAAAATTTCTGGTATAAAAATGTCTGAATTCCAATGGAAAAAGGTCGTTTGTCTTGCATTCTCTATCTGAAAAAATGCTGGGCAGTGTCTAGTGTTCTAAGAAGTGTCTCATTTAATGAGGTCATTTGACCCAGTGACAAGATTTCATTATGACTTCATTTAGAGCCCTTGAACAAATGGAAAGGCGAGTAACAGTTAACCTGAACTCTCTAACGATTTTGTTAATACACCTGATTTCCTAGACAGGAAGAACATCTTTGCCGAGTCTAAGAAAATCTCTTAATCAAAGACACTTATTTGTAAATGGACCTGGAACGTAAAATAAAACCAGACTGGAAATTTTCAGAGCTGTGATCTCGCCTCTTCCAGGAGGCAATGGGAGAAGTCTCTACCATGAGAAAATTATCAGAAAATGGCCTTTGGCCCTGATGGAGAGCATTTATTTTTTAAACATTAACTGTAGATCACAGCATCATTTCTGGTTTATCACGGTGATAAAAGTTCAGTTCACCGTTGTCTTGAAATGACTGAACTGGCCGGTGAATGTTTTGTAACTGAGAACCATTTCCTTTTGTAACTTAAGCACTTAATTGCTTCTAATTGGTTTCTATTGCGAGAGAGACTAGATCCAAATGACAACAGAGAGGAGAGGATAGTGGAGCCTGTGGTAACTGCACATTATTAAGGTGTCAGTGGTGTGATCAGAGGTGTCATTGTGGGGCAGGACAAAGGAAAAGGAGGAGGAGACTAAGGAGCATCTGGGAATTCTCACAGAGAGGCGATTGGGGATTCTGGGAAAGATCGCTAAAGATAAGTCCTGGCAAGCAAATCAGGAAAATAGTATTTGATGAGGCATAGAGTCCTCAGCTAATCAGTGTCCAAAGCATCTGAAAAGAGCAGTCAAAACCATTGAAATCAGCAAGTCATTAGCACTTCAGAGAGCTGGCACCATGGCCCAATCAGGGAAAAAAAATCACAGAATTAAGTCAGGAATTAGACACCAAAAAACATTTAAAACTCTCAAGATAGGAAGCCCGGTCCAGGAATCTGTTTTGTGCCTTCAGGATCCAGTGGTAGATATGAATGAGTCATACTCTTAGTTCAGGAGAACCAAGGAGTCATTTTCACTGCAGCTTTCTGTACAACATGACCTTCATTGCCCTCATATGAATCAGGAGTAAGTAGAAGAAAATCAGTGTGAATGAGAACAAAATTTAATTTTTGGCATTTGCAGAAACTTAAACCCAGATTATACCTTGTTCTGGTTTTAGAGCAATCAATAATATATAATCTAGGGCATGCTGCCTTCTGAGCCAGTACACAGTCGTATAAACATATTTAAGTATTATCAATGAGTAGAGTTCATGTATTGGTGTAAAAATTCCTTCCTTGTCTTTTTTCTTTCAGCCCAAATAGTGATGGTATGTTTAATATTGGCACAAGGATTGCCAACAGACACTTTGTATCTCTCCCAAGTAAATGCTGCTCATGTTCACCAGTGGCATGATAATCCCAATTACATTGTGCAGGATTAATTAGCTCCAGTGTAAGGCTGCTAAATGAGCAGTTACACTACTGGGGAGCAAGAGACACCAAAACAAACCAGGTATGAACAATTTGCGCTTCCTCTTTCAGTATTACAAGGAGGAACAGCTTCTAACTGACAGAAAGCAGGGTTAGATTGGATATTAGGGAAAATTCGTCCCTGTGAGGGTGGGGGGGCCCTGGCACAGGTTGTCCATCCCTGGAAGTATCCAAGGCCAGGTTGGATGAGGCTTGGAGCAACCTGGGATAAGGGCAGGTGTCCCTGCCTATGGCAGGGGGTGGAACTCAATGTGTATAGTTAAACTCCACTGAATTATAGAGCCTCAAAGAACTGATCCAGACACCAACCTGAGCTGGCTTTGCCAGCTGAGTTCAGTCAGCAGCAGGTGAAAACCCTCAAAGTTTTCTCCTGTACTGGATGTTACCTGACTTGATTGCACTGTGAACATTGTTGGTTGCTCTCTGCCAACATGTTTAGCAGTTGTGTTGTTCATTTTTGCCTATATTCAGAAATGGAAAAAAGGTACATTTTCCAAACTGTTCTTGATGGGGAGTGCCTGTGTGCAGAGGTGATTTGTCTCCTTATAGCAGTACATGATAACAGTTACCCTGCTGATGTCACTCGAGGTGTTTCCTCCTGGCTCTCTCCCCCATCGTGAGTAAACAGCTATAAAAACTGACAGTTCACCTGCTGTATAACCCTGTATCAGTAACAACCCTTCCTCTGACATGGAGAAACCAAACCTTTGGGAGTTACCACATGAGGAAATACTTCTACTTAAAAGCTCCATATCTGGAGGCTGTGAGGTTGGAAGAGCCTCCCTTCAGCTATTTGAAGGTAGAGTTACTGGTTTTGAGAGAGTTTGAGTGAGTTGGGCCATGGGAGGCCAAGTGTTTGCAGTGTCCCCTGGCTGAGCAGCACAGGTAGCACAGAGCCACAAGGGCTGTCTCATGGCAGGTAAAATTCAGTCTCCTGTCCTTTTTTGCAGCCGTCTCTAAAGCGAATTAATGAGAGCAAGTTTAGACCAATTTTTAACCAACTGCTCAGACAGGCTCTCTCCCTCTTGCTGGTGTTTTGTCAGCATAATGACTGACTGGCCTTTTATTCCCTGCAAGTAGGGCATTTGGGGAACTAAGTGCTCCATAAAATCAGACTTAGGTGAGCAGGGAAGCCTCATGTAAAAGCATGTCAGTAGCAGGTGAGCTGCCTGGCGGAGCAGTGAATGTGTCCCTTGGGGGGCCTGGGAGCACTGTCTGATCAGCCACTCACCCTCAACTGCTTCTGTGGCTTTCATCACAGCTTGTTTCTGCAAGAAGTTGCTGGAGAGCAGCTGCAATCCTGCATTTCTTCACTCCATGTGTATTTATTCCGAGGCAACTGGTTTGGGAGCCAACACCCTTGCTGACTATGCCAAGAGGATCAGCTGAGCCTGCTGCTGTCACCAAAGGGTGTTCCGGGAGAGCAGTGTGGTAGCAGCAGCCTTGGAGACCAGAGTGTTATGGCTGAACTGTGCTGTCTTCAACTAAAAAACCCCTGTCCTATGGATCACTTGTTTAATGCCAAAAACCACTTGGGAACACAGCAGATTATACTCTAACAACCCAATGTGTTTTCCCAACTACCAGAGCCTGATATCTTTGAAATAAGTATAATTCTCTAATGCTCTGAGCTGCTCTGTTTCTGTGGGCTAATACAAACAGATTTTCAAGTTGAGAGAGAGGGGCTCCCTGCTTGGCAACTCCTGAGCAATCTGAGATGTGGAGGGAAAAGCCTTTGACAGTTATGGTAATTAAGAGAGAGAGGAGGAAGAAGGGGAGATGCTTCCTTGAACAGAGGGACAGTTTCTTGTCTGCCCTGGTTTAAGGAGGGGAAGGGCTGTTTGCTCAGGGCTTTTTCTCTTGAGTAATTGATGAAGCAGATTCATTCTGCAAGACACAGAAGCCAAGGTGATGCTGACTGGGCAGATCTTGAAGCTCCCCAGGTCTCTGGCAGCAAAGGGAGGAAACAGCATCAGAAGAAAATCATTTATGTTGCAACAAGAGCTATCATATGCTGGTTTTCTTTCCTCCAGGGTGGGAGGGGAAAGAGAATAGCAGTTGTTGGCTCTTTTTCCCTGCTAGTGAAGGAGAGGAGCACAGACAGGAATGTCATGATACAGACAGGCACACATCTCCCAGTAAATCAGTGCTCTTGGCTCATCAGGAGATCCCTGCCAAGTGTTAGCAGAAAGGAGTGACAATCAGAGACAATCTTTACTCATAGGTGTATGTTCTGTTATACTCATTGTCACTTGGTGCTCAGGGGTCAGGTGGCTGCTGTTACAGCCCAAATGCTGCAAGGTTTTTAATTGTGCAGACTCTCTTGCAGTGAATTCACAGCCAAATGGGAGTTATGAAACCACGTTTTAAGATCTACTCTGTACAGTCAAGCTTGTGTAGTAGAAAATAGAAGGCTGCATTTAGAACCATGAGAGATTTTGCTGAACACTGAGAAGGGTGAGAGATATAATCAGGGAATTACTTTCATTTTTTTGATTCTTTCTGCAGCAAAAGTCATTGCAGATGTAACAGTGAAATTTGAACTGTGGTGATTGTATTTACCTTTACCTGGAGGATCCTGAAGCCTGTGACTTTTCCATGGGTGGTGTCGCCTGACTTGGTGACCTAAACATGTGCTGAGCACAAATCTCTTGTTTCCTTGCGGGAAATCTTTTGGGCTCTTGTAGGGAAGATCTTGGCTCTGCTCTCCTGGCTGTTTGGTATTGGCCTTGTGTCAAGGCAGATGGAAGTGGCCTGTAACAGAACGCTGGATCATCTGTCCATGTCCAAGGAAGGAGAATGCTCTGAAGGGCCAACCCTTCCCCTTGGCAATACCAATTTACTGCTCCTAATATGGCCGTGGTTACTGCCCTGTGCTTTGATCAGTGATTTTTAGCCTCATGGAACTTTGTATCCCTGGAGACTGCAGCACCGCCAGTTTTGTACAGTCTGGAGCCCCAAATGGGAGACTTGGGGAAAGGTTCCATGCAGGTACAGATGGAGAATACTGGGGGAACCCTTTCCACTGATGTCAGCTAAGCTGTGGAGCAAGGATCAGTCTAACGAGTGGCTTATCCAAGGCTGATTTCCTGTTTAGAAAGTTAAGATAATAATATTTTATTATTGAAAAATCAGAATGATCAGCTGAAAGCACCAGCATTTAGAGAGTTAATGGCTGGCTCCTGGTCTGTGCTCCTGTAAAGCATGTGGAGCAGTCCCATCCCTACTCATGTTCCCTAGGAGCTCCCTTGTGACTCCATCCCCCAGCAGTCACTGTGAAGGGAAGGGGCTGTGATTGATCCTGGTGATTCTCAAGCACTGTGACAGTGAGAGACTTGTCCAGTGTTCCCTAAATTGCTGCTGGAGTGCCAGGACTGGGAGCAAGCACAGGGCACCCCTATGCCCTTTACCCTCAGCTCCAGTTGAGCAATGCCCCCCTGAGCTGAGCGTCTGGTCCTTCCAGACAGACACAGTAACTCCTCTATGGGAACGTTCATACCAATTAAATCTTATCATCAAATCATTCTGTTCCATCACTCCACTTAATTAGCCATGGTCTTTGGTATTTCAGCAATGCTGCACCGTGCCAAAAAATGAAAGTATTCTTTGTGTGGTACACACCCAACAACTGCCTGTCTGCCAGCCAGGGGCAGACCAACAAATATTTCTCCTGCACCAGAGCAGTATCTGCTGGGAAATGTAATTGCCCTCTTCTGTTTTTCAAACTGAAATGAGTTAGAGGCCGTGGTCTTTTCATCTGGGCAGTCTGCTTTCCTTGCAGCAAAACCAAGCTGGTTTCTCCTCAGCTGTTTCCTGAACATAAACTGTGATGAGTCACACAAAACCCACAACTGAAGGGGTTCCTCGAGTGTCAGTTGTTAATATGGCCTTTCTGTTTACAAATGATAAACACAAGAAAGGAACACAAATTAACTGCTCGTTAGCAGCAGATCGCAGCTATTATCTAAATCCTTGTCTGCAGCAGGGCCCTTGACTTTAGGAATGTGTTTCAGGTCTGACCTAATTTTATTTTATGTTTGGAAACATCCAAACCCAGGCAGATCTTCACATCCCACTTTCAGCAAGAAAGCGCCTGATTTGGCAACCTCTGTTGTAAATGGCTGCAATTTTTTTACCTAAAATTTGAGCAGCTCCTGTGAGTAAGTGAGGATAAAAAGCTCTGGGACCTGCAGAATCCAGCCTGGAATTGCTCATCAACAAATGGCAATGAGGAATGAGGAAACAATAATGGTTAGTTCCCTGTTGCCCACTGATGCTGAGACCCATTTTCATTGCCAGTGAGAAAGAGGCCACCAACCTACCTGTGACAAGGAATCAGTTGATCCATGGAAACTCTTTTAATAGCCCCCCATCTGAGGCATGCCTGTGCCCTGCTATCTGGAAAAATCGTCAGATCCGACAAGGCACTTGGCTTATTTTTGTCACACAGCAAATCCTTTTTCCTACTCTACTTGGGGCTGAGTCCCATCCTTGGAGATGAGCTCACTGTTCTCTTTTACTTGCATGGAAATGTTCAGTGCCTGAAGGCAGAATTTGGCTGGATCTGAACAATGACATCTGTAATGTTCCCTCAGACAGGACCCAAAAGACACCAACAGGTGTTAATAAGCATCCAGCCTGCCGAGAGGTGTTTGTAAATCCTCCATGGTGCGTGTCTGCATCTTCACATGCTTTTTGAAAATCTGCCTTGGAGAGGCTTGGAGAAAACTTGGAGTTGCCGCAGGAACAGAAGTAGGGGCTCAGTCTGTTTATCTTGGTGGCCCAGACAGGACCGTAACCATCACAACAGCCCCACTCCTGCAAAAAGCCCAGGTGATGGTTTGTCTCCTATACAGTACAGTTGGGTGTGCTTCTGCCTCTTGTCCTCCATGTGAAAACCCTGATTATCTCATGCTAATGTAACCTCTGGAATTAGCTCTTCTGTGGATTATAGGAAAAGCAAGGTTTTCCCATAAAATTCTGACATTCCCATGAACCCCTGGCTCTGGTGAAAGCAATGGAAAAATATATGTTCACCTCTACTGAGCCACAATTTCAGTTTCCTGGGATGCCTAAGGAGTGGTTCCAAAAGTGCCACTGTCACTGGTGTTTACTGATTTAAAACATAGACCCCTCCTGGCTTTTCACTTGTCCCAGCAGTTCTTTAGGAAGTTGCCTGTTTCCCTTCACCATCCTTTGCTGTATGAGCCCAGAAAACTCTTTGGACGAAAGCTTTCCTTGCATTCTCAACAGGAATTTGCCTTCCCAATCTCCACATCATTCAACAAAAATCCTCTTGATTTTTCCCTTGTGTTGCAGGCCTGTGGCAGCTTCACTGAGACCGAGAGGTTGGCACTGGTATCAAAGCATGTAACCTGCGGACAGTTATTCACCCTTAAACCTGTCCCCTCACTTCTCTTGCTGAGGCTGCCAAGGTGTGGGGGTGTCCTGGAGTCCTGGGGGTCGTTTTTGACTTCTGTAGGCTGTTCTTATTTAGAGTAGCTGAGATTTTGTTCCAAAGATTTTTTTTTTCATGAACTTTTTGTGTCACAGGTACCTTTAAATGGCAAGTGTGGCTCTATTTCAAGGGAAAGGGGGGAAAAAAAAGGCAAAAGGAGGTCTAACTTCAAGATATAGCTGCTTTTATATGAAGCTGGAGCAAGATCTGTGCTGGTGTGTGAAACCCTGCCTTGTCCAGAGAGGCTCAGACTGGGGCAGCAGCTCTTTTGCTTTCTGCTCTGTGTAAATACCTTTGCTGCCCTTCACACCGGGCTCTGGGGATCTCCACTGGATAACAAGTTAAAGTCCAAATACCAAACCATTTGGGGTGATTGATGGGGGATGCTGTGCACACACCCAGGGTATGTCATTTCCAACCTGAAGGGAAGCAATTGTTTCCATATGTTGGCACGTTGGGGCTCTTGGTGCCGAGCCAGTTGTCTGGCTGCGATCAGGCAGCAGCATCTCTCAGTGATGGAAGATTATACCTTGGAAGAGGGGTGCTAACTTTAGGCTGTATTCCTTAAAAGGATACAAACTCTGAACACTTCTCTAGGATGTAATTTATGGTTCCAGTATGTTTTGACTTTACACAGATGAAAAAACAGGCCTTTTCTGTATGCATATATGCATAAAAATTCCTTCCTGCTCCGCGGCCTCCTCTCCCCCCTCAAAGGAATCCAATAAAACAATAGCTGGGGCTGGGTTATGTTGCTAACTTGGCTGCATGGGCCTGCTGCCTGCTGAGGCTCAGAAGGATTCCCCCTCTTATTAACTCCGTTCTTTAGAGGTATTTTAACAGCTACATCTAGTTTTGTTAACTAAATCTAGCTTTTGTTGCTCAGCTGGAATTCAGGCTCTTGAAACAGATTTGAGATGCCCTGCACCTATCAAACCCATTGTTTTGGGATAGTTTGGGTTTTTTATTGTAAAGCATCAAACTGGTTGCATGTTGCTGCACAAATAAGTTAATATAATTTTTAAACTTCATCAGTAAGATTCCTCCATGCCAGGGCCCTGCATCAAGCACAGGTACAAACCCCAAGGAAGGGGTAAGTTAAAGGCTGCTGGAAGAGGGTATTTTTAACATAGCAACAAGCCACCAATTTAAAATATTCTCTGAGTTCCTGAGCTATCCACAATTCCCTGATCCACCATCACTGGAGCAAAGCTGCCTGATGGTGATCCAGCCAGTGAGAGATCACCACATCCGTCCTGAAGTGTCTGTACTGCCAACAAAACCTGCAGTAGATGATGGGGGGGGGGGTGTGTGACCCCATTTGAAAAACACAGGCAGGTCATCAGAGACTTCATTCTGTGTCATATCCAGGCCAGTCCTTTTGGATAAAATCAGTCTGTAATTCTAAAAAATGCATTTTTTCCTTCCCTGAATGGTGAGCAGTCATCAGACATTTAATTCTACAGCCAAAAGCCTTTGCATCTGTGAGACACGGTGGGCAGAACCACTCAAATCACTGCAGCAATGCTCCTTCCTCCAGCTGAGAATAAAGAACACATCAAATCACTCTGCCACACACGTATTTCATTTAGGGAAATAGGCTGGATTGGCATTTTAACTCTGAAATGTTGGCAGTGATATCTTTTAGCGTCTCAGGGTTGTGTATTGACCACGGGATGATCTTCTCTGTGCAAGACTTGGGCAAGTATGAGGAGAGATGTTGGAATGCTGAAAGCCAAGGATGCATGTTTCTTCCCAGGAAGACTTGCAGTATTGTGAGAGGAAAGCAGAGACACAAATTTGTTTTTCTTTTCAGTCATGCGCATGGGGGTTTTTTAATTTATTGGAAATATTATCTTATTAAGACTCTTTGCTGGAATATTTACATAATATATATTACAGGATCTGAAGAGATTTTTGATGCCTAAAATTCCACTCAGAAGAATGAACTCATGTCTTTTAATAGAAGATTCATTTGTGAAACTGAAATGTATGAGGATATATAATGTATTCAACTTTTTGAGTAATTTATTAAGAAAAGAGTTTTGATCTTCTGAGCAGGTGTTTGGATATTGAGGAGAAAATGGTCAGTACTTTTATGGGAGCTACATGCACACTCAAAATGTCAACAATGGCATTATTCACATGTGGTTTTGAGCAATGTGGATTCTGCCTTGTCTCGAAATAATGGTCTTGGTGCCTGAAAAATGCCAGAGTCTGGAATTGATAACAACACGCAGCTACTGCCACGGTTGGTGTGAATATATATAAATGTATACCCCTGGATTCCAGCATGAAAACTGGGAGCTAGAATTTCCATCTAATTTTGTTTTTCACTCTTTTAAGGTCTTCTGCAATTGCATGTATAGATTTGGTTATTAAACATCAGGAATCAGGCAATCTATAGTTCTACCAAACCAAACAATTCTCTATATAAAAGAAAAGTGCTCATTTTAAACGTGCCTCATTCCTGCTGAGAAAGTTGTAGCTCCAGGGATGCCTCAAGCTTGTAGGGCATCCTGAACAGCTACAAATCCATGTGTGTGCACTTTTGTAGGAACTCCAGAAGTTATGTTTGCATTCCCGAGCTGCTGGGATTGCCATTCCCCTCCTGCAGCTGGTGAAAGCCAGGGATGAGCCCAGGATTGCTCTGCAATGATTGACCTAAAACTGCCGCATTCTCCTACAAATCTGCTCCATCCCACCCTGCTGGAATGTAGGTCTGCCCTATCTTCAGAGCCACGTTTGCACTAATGAACTACTTCCAGCATATTAACAGCCTTGGCTATATGTGTCAATACTAGATGGACGCTGATCTAACGAGCTGCTCCGTGTTAATTACGACCTCATTGAGCCAACCAGTTTGGGAGGAGTGGGAGATCCATTTCCCTCCATGGTCTGTGGGCTCCTTCCCTCCCAGCCTCTCTGCCTGGCAGCCACGATGACCTTGAGGAGCTGCTGACCTTGGGTTCCCAATCCTCTCCACAGTGTATCCCATTTCCCTGGCTATTGCTCTAACAAAGGACTCCAGGTTATCACACTCAGGCTCCTGTACCTGATCTGGCCTTTGCTGCTATTTGGGGCCCATGGACCACTATTTCTGTGTGATGGTGCATGTTCCCAAAATAAATGTCCTTAAATTAGCAGGTTCAGTTACAGGGAGCAGTCTGGCTGAAGCAGCAGAGAGCTTGATTTAGGCCAATTTGGATTTTTTTTTTTTTTTTGAGAAAATGTGCTCTTTTGAGGTTAATAATTATCTAATTACTTAGTTAATAATAGATGCCTCTCAACATATTAATGGGATATCATATATTTTTCAAAAGGACTGGACCCTTTAGCAGATGCAAGTCTTGGTCCAGCAACGTCATGTCAGTAAATCAGCATCTGTTCAACGGCTGCTGGTTGCATCACAGGGATGCCAACTACAAATTTACTCTATTTCAGCTCTGCTTGCAGATTCGGGGTTTATTTGAGGGGTTTGTGTCCTAGTGACTCTGACAACTCTGCTGTGTTGCTGCTGTGCAAATGGAAGTGCGGTGGCCTACATTTCCCTGGTGATCAGTGAGACAGCCTGACCCACTTGAAACATGTTAACCAGCCCTGCTTCCAGACAGCTGGGAGCACTTGTCCACCACTGGGCCTGGGCTGATGCCATGCCTCAAGCTGAAAATTCAGAATTTCTGGCCGTTTTGGGAGATTTGATACAGATAATTTAAGTTGTGCTTGGCGCTTGTTTTCTACCCCTTGTGCCTGGATGTGTCATGGTTCAGTGCAATGGGTCAGTCTGTGTTTCATTAAATATTAACAGGGAAAATGATTTGTGCTCGTTTAGAGGGTAATACTGCTGTGCTAATGGATGGAAAATTGCCTGGAAGGCTGCTGGTAGAGGTGTAGTGGCAACTGGTGCTGAACCCTTGTTCTGAACTGCCCTGCAAAGGGGATGGGAAACGTGAAGAGGTAAAAAATCTACAGGAAAACAAGAAGAAGGATACTGTAAGGAATATTCAAGCACGTGCTGAGTGATCTGACAGGCCTTTTCTGCTCTGCACTGTAAAAATGATCCCTCTGACATGGTTTTCATCCTGAGCCCAGCCAAAGCACTGCCCTGAAGCCACCCCATAGCGCTGTCCCTCAGCAAACCCTGGTGTTGCTGTGACACGTGTGAGCCCAGCCCAGTATCCCACTCCTGGCACCCACTTCCCCTTGGGGGAAGCGTTGTGGTCTCCCTGTCTGGCAAAGGCACTCGAGCAGCTCAAGAGAAGCAGCTGCCACTTGTGTTTGTGCCCCGTGGGCTTCCTCGGCCATGTCCCGCAAGTGCTCCCTGATAATATTATAACAATATATTTTTCAGTTCCGCTTGCGGCTCCCAGAGTAGCCAAAGGTCTCCTGGAGCTGTTCCAGGAACAGACCTCCTTTAGCCATTGGTGCAACGCCAGGGAGTCTGGTAATGAACCCATCTGAGGGAAGGTGGGACAATGTGCATCCGGTGTGATTAATGGCATCCAGGAAGGTGGAGGAGAACGTTTATCCCAGAGCTTCCGACTGTCTGGGCAATAGGAAGATTTGTTGTCAGATGCTTTAGATTGCCTAACAATTAATATTAACGACGCACTCTTTTGTGCTGCTGGGACATGCTCCCCTTTGTATTTGTGTGTGCTGTAGCACCCAGGCTTCCTGTGGGCTTGATAAACAATAACCTAATCATAAATCACATGATTTGGATTTCTAAAGAGGGTGTTTATGCTGTGACTTCACTGAATCCCACTGTCTCTGCCTGCAAAAAAGCTGGAATGAGTAAGATAAGTACAAGGCTAATGCAGAAGGGTCTGTTTTGATACAGGCACTTAACTCTTGCCAGGCCTTGGCTCTCAGGGGCTTGTACATGTGATTATACATTCCTTATAAATCAGTAACTTAGCATAAATAGGCTGTAATATACATAAACAGGCTCTGATAGGCTTCAAGAAATCCAAAATACAGGATTTGACTGTGAAAAATATTTTGAGAAGTGCAGGGCCTGCTTGTTTCCCCTTCTGTTTATGTAAAAAACCATAATGCTGAAGAGAATCCTGTGTGGCTCTGATGAGCAGAATGGTTGGGGATGCAGTCATAAATCTCCTGGCCTACAAAAGCAGCGGTTCAGCATCGTCTCCATGGCAACTCATGGAGCAAGAAATGAAATCTGATATGAAGAGTCTCACCGAGGAGAGCCGTATGCGAGTCACACACTCGCCAAGGCAGAGTGCTGGTGAAGCAGAGAAAATAAGATGCATTTTCTTTTACTTGTTGCTTCGTTCTGAGTATTCCTGCCATGAATAAAAGGGGCTGACAAACCAGCCATTATTCCATGGCCTTCAGCTACTCGGAGCCAGGCCAGGGCCAGCGGAGCGGCCGAGAAACAAGCGCAAGCTCTGCCAGCACTTGAGCTCGTAAATGAACTCAGCTCACAGCTGCATCTCCGAGCTGCTTATGTTCCCCTGCTTAATGTCAACCTTGTTTCCCCTTCCAGCGACATGGAACTTTTGTGTGTGCACAGATAAAACCAGCAAGTGGTCCATAGCTCCTAAGGGGACAGAAATATTCCCGAGTGCTGGAGGGTCTTGTTCACCAGAACGGCCCAAAACAGGGAAAGGAAACTCAGTGAAAAGCTGAATGACCTCACCCACTTTCTTCCTGCAGAATTCCTAGGAGACAGTAGGCTCTGAAAATCACTTATCAAAACCAGACGTCAGAGAAATAGCCAAGGCATACCCCAGAATTCCTGTGGGAGGACACAAAAGTTCAGGCATTTCTCAGACAGCTGAGGTGGATGTTGGCTGCCCTGCTGGGGAGGAGCCCTTTACATTCTGCAGTGAAACACCTTCCATCCATATGGGAGGGGGGTTTTACCTCCTGCACAGGAAAACGTGGACACACTGATCCCACCAGCAGCAAGTGACACAAAAAGAGCCTGGAGTCATTCTCTTTGCTTATTCCAATGTGTCAGTGACGCCAAACACGAGCTGACACCAAGGAGTTGTTGGAGGCAGCACAATCCTCCTTTGACGTACCAGCAGCTGCACCATGCTTTGATGTCTCCACAAAACTCTGTGTTTATCAGAACCTTCTCTAATGGTGAAATTTCAGTGCCTCCCTGGTGCCATCAGCCCCTTGATTCCTTCCCTGCACCCTGTGAGACGATTTTCAAGTTCGTCAATGCTTTCAGAGCTGCTGCTTAGAAGTGGAAGCCACTGTGATTCATGCAAAGGTGCTTCATTTTCCGAACCAGTTGTACTTTTCCTTTCATGTTTTTGCTGGTTGCTAGGTGTTCTGGGGGTTTTATTTACCCCATCCCTTTGGGTGCTGCAGTGTGAACAGTAATTCCGTATGCCGGCTGGTGTCAGCTCGTGATAAATGGGAGCCATTGTTGCTTCCGTAGGAAACAATGACAGCCAAGAGGGACAATTTGCTGCAGTCCACAGGAATGCAAAAATAATATGTCACTGCTCTCCACAGCTAATGAAGACAAACCCTCAGAGCAAGCCCTTTTGAGGGAGAAGAGAACGCTTTTGCCTAAGATTTAAGTTTACATTTTTTTTCTCATATTGGGGTACATTAAGCAAGAAAACATCAAATTTACTCAGGGTTTTCCCCCAGACTAAGAGAAAACAACTGTTCAAGAGGCTGAAGGACAAGTTTTATTAATATATCTCTAGTATATTTCCCTGTACTGTTCACTGTTCTTCTCAGTTGATTTTCTCCCATATTCTTGTTTTTTAACCCGAAAACACCCCCCTATACAACGTGCTGTGATAATTTTTCATTTCTTCTTGCATACTTTCTCTGGGTAGGTTTTTTAACATGAAGTGGCAGCAGCTCAGTGTTATATTTAATCAGGTTCTTATGTAACGCACACAGATCCCCAAACTGCGTTAATTAACTGAGAAGTTTTGCAAAGTCCAGTTTTAGACAAGATGCCTCAAAAGAACAAAATGCCTAAATTAAAATCAATGGGAGACCAAGTTCACATGATGGGGAGGGTGTTGCCATCACATCTGGTGCCTTTTCAGTCTCATAAGTGCCTGGAGCATCTTCACCAACCAGCTCTGAGGCACCTCACCAGGATTCCCTGTACTCAGAGCTGTTTGAGGATTTCTGTCTGTCAGATCTTTTTATTTTCAATGAGCATCAGTAAAATCAATTCATTAGTTACTGTGCATAGTGAGAAATCAGTGCCATTTAATACGAGCTTGTTACAAAATACATTTCTGTATCCTGAAGAGTTTTAGGAAATAAATGCAATATAGAAGAGATGGATCTTGTTTTACATCTCTCTTTTTTAATCAGAGATTTTATGAGCCCAAGACTAAAAATTATGTGGTAGAATCTTTGAAATATGCCGACATTTTAGGACTAAACTCATAAGTTCCCAGTATGTGCAGGTGAGTTTTCAGAGTGTTCATTGACTTTTTGTGACATTTGGATGCACTGTTAGGAGCTCAGGCACGAGGAATTTCCTCAGGAGCTGTGCTACCCAGTGTGTCTGGCTCATTCATCTGACAGCTAAAAAATCCTGTCAGGCAGCAGCAGGAGGATGAAAGCACTGGTTACGTTGTCACAGGTCACCAGCCCAGCCTACAGCCACCCAAACAGGCACAGTGGGGAGGTGCCAGCCGGACAGACCCTGCTGCCCTTGGCTGCTGGTGTGGATCAGAGCACAGCAGCTGCCCAGAGCGGGCTGTGCCTCAGGTTTCAGCCCCGAGAGGGTGTTTCACTGGAGCGGACTCCACAATCCTGCCCTGGAAGCATCCTTGCGCCAGCTAGGAAGCCCTGTCCTGGTTTAGGTGTTGGGAAACAGCAGAATCACAGAATGGTTTGGGTCAGAAGGGACCAACCCCTTGCCATGGGCACCTTCCACTAGGCCAGGTTGCTCCAAGCCCTATCTGACCTGGCATGGAACACTTCCAGAAATGGAGCAGTCACAGCTTTTCTGGGCAGCCTGTGCCAGGGCCTCACCACCCTCACAGGGAAGGATCTTGCACTGAACTCAGTTTACTGCTGCTTCAGCTGATCATATAATGGCGAAACTTGTGGCTGAGGCTTCTGGCAGCTCCTGGCTGCATTGTTAGCTCAGTAACACATTCATCCTTCCCAGGCAGCTCTTATCAATGGGGTGTCCATGTCTTATGAATGTAAATGAGGGGTGCTTCTATCAAAGAAATAGATTTATTTCTTTTTCTCTCCTTAGAGAGGTGATTCAGGATGGTGGGTAAGAAATCAAAGAAATAGATTTATTTCTTTTTCTCTCCTTAGAGAGGTGATTCAGGATGGTGGGTAAGAAATCAAAGAAATAGATTTATTTCTTTTTCTCTCCTTAGAGAGGTGATTCAGGATAGTGGGTAGGGATCAGTTAGACAGACGCGTGTGCGTGTTGTCCAGAGCTCAGTCACCAGAAATTCCTTTGGGATCTGTGCTGCTCAGCGTGTCTGGGTCATGTGTCTGTCGTTCTGTGATGTGAGTTACCAGTCTGTTTGCACACCTGGACAGGCAGAGTTGTGTGAAAAGAAACCTGGGAGAAGATTCCACAGGGTGCAGGAAACCCCAGTCTAGACAAGCTGAAGGTGGTTCATTATTCAAGGCTGCTGCATTTCTGCTGTGGAATGAAGACAGCGAGTGATTAGCCTCGTTATTGTCTCCATAGCACTGATTTAACAGAACTTGTGAGATTTAATCTATCTGGGTGAGCAGGTGAATTTTTGGAACCCTCACAATTAATCAGCAGCTATAATTGCAATGCACAGCCTAAAATGTTTGTTGCTCTCAGCTGACTGAGACACGAGGACGTGCCTGCTTCCAGTCCAGTGGCAAGTTCATCAAGTCCATCTTTCTGTAATGCAGGAATTCAGCCAAAATAGCTGCAATACGTGATATTATGGCTTATCACCAGCTTCCAGAGCCAGTCCTAGGCTGGGAATGGTGTCCTGCCCAGGCTTTGAGTCACCAAAGTGCAGTGCCGAGGCTACAATTGCAAGGTGTGGGGGCTGTTCCTTGCATCCCACGTAGGAATTTCACCTCTCCTCTCTCTGGGCTGCTCGTGAAGGGCAGTGAAGCAGCCTGAGATGGCCCCATTGGAGCATCGCACCGCGCTGTCATTTTCCATGGCAACTGGAGCAGGGATAGCCTCACATTCCCGTGGCATGTGCTATTATCCGTGTGCATCCTGGCGGCTGATGCTCAGCACCTTTAGTAAAACAGCAGCCACTGTGGGGAACAGAGCACACTTGAAAATCAAAATAACTTGTAAGGTACTACGAAGTCTTTTCCAGTCGATCTTTAGTCCTAGGGTGGGGCTGGAGTGAAAGAAAATGCTGCCAGCAGCAGTTGGATCCGGCCGGGTGGCGGCACTTTGTGTTCCAATTGTCTCCGAGGGCCGTGGCTTTCAGCGAGCCCCAAGTTAATTAAACTGCAGCGTCAGTGGCTCCAGCCTAACAAAAGGAGCGGAGCCCCAGTTGAACACAATTTCCCCTCTGCAGTAAGTAATGGGGGCAGGACAAAACTGCAGTCTTTGGAAAAGGCCCCAGCCCCGCCGTTGCGTTTCTTTGGCACAGATCAGCAGGGATTAAGCTGTGACCCATGGAAGTTCCTACTAGAACTCGTCCGTGAATACAACTGCTGTCACTGCACATGACAGGGGAAGTGGTTTGTGCAACCACAGAGTGTCTGTGAAACACTGTGGTCAGACCAGGGCTGAAAGTGAGGAATATCTGATATGAAGTGAGTAAACCCCAAACACAATGACCAGAAGGTTTGAAATTTGCTCTAGGAAATCATCCCGTAGAGTAAGTACTGGTGTCCTGATCACTGTCTTGACCAAGATTCTATTTGAATTTAACAGTAACTAAACAGAGATTTACTGGGAGCTGTACAGGTGGTCTAGAACCCCTTCATAGCACAGGTCAATGCAATTGTGCCTGTAGTCTTCTCTCTGCTTCCAATCTCCTTCCAGCTCTCCTCAAAAAGAACATTTTTCAGTGTGAAACCTATTTGCCAGTACTTGAGAGATGTGAGAGCAATGGGATCATTAAAAAGTCCTAATCTGAGTTTGTAGATGCCAAGAAGCAGTTAAGGAGGTGTGTTGGGAAAGTGAGAATTGCACACAGGTTTAGCACTGAACTCCCCATCTCTTTCCCTGCTCCTTCCTCCCTGGACCAGGCTGCCTGGAAACAGCTCTGGATAGTGGAATGTCTCTGAAGGTGGGACATGCAACATGGACACTGGGCTCAGCTGCTCCAGAATTATTCTTCTGAGAGAACAATACGGGGAAAACACTAAATCATTTATTCACTGCAAATGTCAATTCAACATTAATAAAATGCCAAGGTAGAATGCGGGCAATCCGAGCAGTGTTTATTTTGCTGCTGAGTATCCAAATCAATTTAAAAAATAACCTTCTCCTACGCTGTTTTATTGGGAACTTGTGGACTTGTTCATTTTTAAACCTAAGAATCAGAGTAATCCCAGCCATGTAAAATTACAGGAAAAAATCTGTGTTTAAATAATTATAGTGAATGATTTTCTAATGCTTTTTGCATATTTGGGGTGCTTTGCTGAGCTGTAAACCATTTCCATGGAGCAGTTGCTACTCCTGTTGCTGAAATGGGTCAATACACCGTGGATTTACATGATTTTATAGTAACCTTTCATATAAGCATTGCAAAGGCAACATATCCTGCGAATGTCACCACGACCTGTCTCTACGCAGAGGGATTTCAAGCTTTGGTTCTCCTTATCAGAAAGAGAGGAAGGAATCTGCTAGAACAGAATGATGGGCTTTAGGCATTCAGGTGGGACTGGGGAGATCTCTGATCCCTGGCTCTCAGCTCTCCAGCCACTGGGTGACAGTGAGCCAGACAATTTTTAGGAGCATCAGCACTTCCTCTGTAAGGACGCTGCTCTCCTCCTTTGTAGGAATCCTTAAATCTTCTCATGAATTTAAGGCACCACTATAAGTGTGGCAATATTATGGCCAGCCGTAATATTTAATTAGCTGTCCTGGGAGCCTGCCGGTGTGGTGAAATGCCATGCAGAGCCCAAATCCAAGCTCAGGGAGAGTCTCTGAAGATGGGAACGCTAAGACACTGCCTCCCGATCTCCTAGGTGACAGGAGCTTGTGTCACTAATTGGTTCCCGAGCCTGCGGCACCGGCGATGACGCGATGGGGCTGGAGCGCAGCAATTACAGCTGAAAGGATTTGGTAAAGAATTCGGTGAGAACGAATGTTGGGCGTGTACACAGGGGATTTAATCTGTTTGTTCACACGGACCTGTTGTCTGGCGAGTTACTCCGAAGAGGAGCCTCAGGCTGCAGGCTTAATCTAAGAACCATACTGGGTAAATGATGTCTTTTTTGTGACCAAATCACAGGTACAAAGCACATCTTTTGGTGAAGCCAAAACTGCTTGGTTTGTGTACAGCTCGCTCACACATGCCTGCAACTCTACACGCTGGAGAATTCATCCTTTTGAAGAGGTATTTGCCATCTATCCCATTAATTGCTTTGCTGCTGTCTTAGTAGCAAGTTAAAATTGTGAGTCAGCTAATTGAGCTTGAAAAACAGTTTAATCTTATTACAGCACATAAGACACCGTCTTTTTTGTTTTTCTTTCAATAATGCTGGTTCATGCACTACTCCCAGATATTAAGAAACACATTGTAAGAAATCTGTCTCCTCAAAATAAGGCGTGGACCCACAACAGGTAAATGGGCATTGCATTCTGTAGTCCTTGTCACTGGGATTCCCAGTTCACTTCATCTGTGCCTTGTTTCATCACCGTTTTCACAGACCGTCATGCAGATAGTTTGCTAAAATATTTGTGTGATTTTTCCCTCATACACTTAACCTGTAGCAAACACCTGGATTAGAAACAGCAGGTACCAATAAACCAGTGCATGGTCTTCTCTGAGACAATGTGTTCAGAAAGACAATAGCAGCTCTCATTTAGTTAATGAGACAGAACTATTATTAGTAGTAATATTAGTAGTAGTAGTATTACTATATTAACATAATAATAGTGGTAATAGTAATAACTATAATAATGAAGCAGCTGGCCTTTCAAGAAATGTCTGGACATGGAGAATTTTTGGTGCGAGAAGCCCTCAGCCTTTAGCGTTGTGGCACAGGGCTCTGCTGTGACTGACATCGCAGTCCTGCTTGGAACAAGTTTGTGAGCTCGTTATTCCATAGCAAAACTCTCCTTAGTACCTGTGACTGTTTGCTGCTTGCAGAGGTTGGCTGCTTTCCAGTGCTGCTGCTCTCCTGTTCTGGGTGACCTTCAAAGGAGCAGCAGTCCAAGCTGGATTGTTCTGGGACAAAGGCTCATTCCCATGGCCTGGGACTCGGTGTCCACAGGACACTCAGCCGCTCACTGACCTCACTTCCTCCACCTTCCCAAGGGCTTTATAAGCATAACCCAGCAGCAGGGACAATCTGTGGCAGGGCAGCCAAATCTGCTGTTGTAACCACCACCACATTCCGTAGTCCTGTGCTGAAACAGGAACGTGCAGGTAATGGATATTTTATTCCAGTACTTTGTGTGTATGGAGCAATATATTTCCCTACGTATGTGTCAGATCTTGAAAGGAGGATCCATTTTTAATGAGCTATATATACCATGCATAGCTAATGCAGAAGCTTAATTTCAGACACAGGTTTTGGTTCTGTCCGTTAGGGAACAGTGTAAACCCCTGTGGTGAGTTAGGATGACACAAGGAGGGTTGCTGTTCAGTGGTGCCTTGGAACCACCAGGTGAGAGGCACAGGTGAAGGTGCTCCTGCAGCTGCCTCAGTCCCAGCCCGTGGATACTGCCAAGCACAGCTGCTACATACATAATGTAACAGCCTGTTCCAGCTGACCCATTCCAGAGCCTCTTAAAGGCTGTTCCCTGCAGGCAAGGTCTAAAAATAACTCATCTGAGAGGGGTACTAGCTCAGCTAATTAGCCAAGGAGCAGAGTACTCACTGCTGCACTGATAACAGTGTCTGGCTGCCTTGTTCCAGTGGCTGGCACTGCCCACAAGGATCAGGAAGATCCTGCCCAAAGGTGAACTCCACAGTGCAGCTGCTGTGCTGAAATGAGAAACTCTCCAGCTTGGGATCCAACCTCTTTGGCCAAATCCTCAATCCTTAATGTTCTGGTGGTACAAAGCTTGCATGAAGCTGGCCTGGAGTCTCAAGGAATATTTCCATTTCACTGAAGATCCATGATCCAAGTCCTGAGCTGCCTGTGCGATAATTTAAGTCCGTCATGTTCACATTGCTGTCAGTGCACCCCACAATGTTCTGGGCTACTAATAGAAGAGGTCAAACTCTCAGTCAGACCAGACAGAGAGGCAGAAATGCAAGAAGAGAAATTTTTCCCAGCTTCATTTTCTGTTGCATCCCACTTCTTTACCTGTTCTGCTCACTGCAAAGTGGCAGTTCTTCCATGCTCTGGCCTGGAGATTTGGAGTGTAACATAAACTTCTCTTTCTCCTAGTTCTGTTTTGGTTTCATTACTTTTATTATTATTTTTCAGCAGTCAAGGAGAATTGTCAAGTACTACATTTATGCAGATTGGAAGTGGCAGAGCAGTACCACCAAGGCCTTTGTGCCCCAGGAAATCACTGAGGTCCTTTATGGCTGCTGAGCATATTCATCTAGAAGCACCTTTTTGCAATGTTCTCCCTCCCCTGCCAGTTGTTTATTCATGCATCGACAATGAGGAGCAGTTGAAGGTGAGCTTACTCTTGCACTTGTAGTATATTAAAATTAAAGAGCTATGCTTCCAAGAATTGCACTCTCCTTCCCCAAACAGAAAAAGAAAAGCCAGACCTTAGCAAAGTGCACCAGGAGATACAACGTGAACCTTGTTCAGCTCCCATAATTAAATACAGAGATCCACAAGATCAAAGGGCACCTGGGTAAATTAAAAGAAAAGCCTGTATGGAATGGGTCCATCACTGGAGCAGCTTCTTATGGATTAGAATGATGTGAAGCCTTATCAGTCAAAGCAAAGGTGAATATGGCTGGGATTTAACTGGGCAGAGTGCACTTCAGGTTTGAATTCAACATAAAAGCTGAACCAGACTGACATCAGTGAAATGGGGAGGTAGCTGTCCTGGACCTGAAAGGAAATGACTGTCAGAGTCAGTGAGAGTCTTTTTGTTCACAGCAAGTGACACTGGGGTGGAATCGTGTCCTCGTGTGTCTGAGCCAGGCAGGAGAACCTCTGGATGCTCCTGGCACTGCGCAGCAGGGAGGCAGGCCGGGGAGGTGAACGCTGGCGGGGCAGGGGCAGGCACAGCCAGTGGTGCATAGAGGGGAATTCTGGGCAGCAGTGGAGCCAGTCCAAGCGGGAGTGACACGTGCAGGGGAGGACAGCACATTCCTGGGAGTGCTGGGGCAGAGACACGGAGAAAACCCAACCTGGAACAAGTGGGAGTGACTTACGTGGAATTCGGTAGGAGTGAAGCTGCTCGGACTCATGCAGAGTTGGTGCAATTTAGCATGAGCCATTTTCCAGGACACCAGTGAGAGCATCTCTCCTTGCCCAAGGAGTGTTTTTCATTGCAGGAAGGCTCTTGTTCCCACTCTTGAGATTCCCGCAATGCCAGCTTTCCCAAAATGCCAGAGTTTGAGGCACTCCAGCATCTGTGAGAGTAAAGCAGGGCTCCTAAGCATCGAGGAGAGCAGGATCTGAGGCAAATGAGCAGAGTTTAGAGGAACAACACACACTTCACTTTGTAATTGTAAATTATCCCACATCCTTCCTACTAACCAGTTGGAGGCATCCTGATACATCTGCAGGGTAAGCACATGTCCATAAGAATCGAGTGCTTTTGCCCTGCTTTGTTAAGCCCTGCACTGGTTCAGAAGTCACTGGGGGTAAGTAATAGCTCCTGGAGCCAGGCGAGATGATTCTATCCTCATTTCCATTTCAATGTCTGCATTGCTCTTCCAGTTCACAGCTCTTTCATGGCAGTGTTGATGATATCTGGGGGGGAACAAAGCAGGGATCTGAAGGCGTATGTCTGTGTGCTGAGTTCTTTCTGCAGCAATTAAAAAATCACATCACTTTGAATTACGTGGGACCCTTGAAAACCTTCTCTTCAGAGCTGTGAAACTTCAGAGGAACTCAGCACTGCCAGCCTCACTGCCTTGCCCTGCTCTCCAGTTTCCATGTACACTTTATTCCTTGGAGTAAAACGTGTGTGTGCAGCATCTCGGTGGTCCAGCCTCTGGTACCACCCCAAAGGAGCATCTAACTTGACCATAATATGAGTAGTCTGGCAGGTTTGTGCCGAATCTCAGTCTTAATAGCTTCAGAATATAGATATAGATATGTATAATATCAGTTAGTAATGAGCAGAGATTCCCATGCAATGAGTGGGAATGCTAAAACTGGCAAAACTTTATGGAATTGAGATGATGGATTGATCACTAGGGCTTGCTGCTAGCTTAAAGCAAATTATTTTCAGCACTTGGCTAGGCCTTTGTTAGGCTTAAAGGAGCTGTCTGTCCATCCCAACATCCATAACCCTCAAAGCCTGTGGACCAGTGGTGCTGTCTCTGATGAGTGAGGGCTCACTTCATCCCTGGCAGTGCTGCAGAGCCTGTGCTACCATGGGACTGCCTCTGGAACGCAGAGCAGAAACCCTGCAGATGCTTAACAGGCAGATTTCTCTGTGATGACAGGACATCTTATTGCAATTAGTTTGAGGGCCTAAGAGTGACTTGGGAGGCTCCAAGCAGTCAGGAAAAGGACAGAGAAAATAGGGTGTGGAGACCTCTTAACCATTTCCTCAGTGCATGGCTGTGACTGATTTATTGTGCCTGAACCGAAGAGGAAGGTGGAGGATCTCAGAGCTTTGCATGCCAGGTCAGAGTCACAGATACATCCAGAAACAGAGAGGACATCCACATTGCGTGATCCCACGCATTGTTCCAACGTTAATTTGGGATCACAAGGCCTGTTTTCAATTGCTAGCCCATTCTTCCCCCAACTTTGCTGTTCCTCAGCATAGCCAGAACTGTTTTTTGCTCAACGGGCTGCATGGAGGTTAAATATCATTTACACTTCTATCTCCTCTTATGACCATAAGAATAACTGAGTCTGCTCCCTTAGACAATTCCTGGGTATTAATTACAGGTTTATTAGCTTGCTCAGAAGTGTCCCTTGTTTACAGGTGAGCTGTGACCTCAGGAGAAGATAAATAAATGTTCCCATCCTAGGAAACATCAGTGATGGACTTTTAGGCTTAGCAATCCATTTACATTTGTTCTCTCCAGAAGAAGAAAGGCTGGGCATTTGGTTTTGCTCTAAGAAAATCCTTTCTAGCATCACTGGAGATGGGCAGAAGAGCAGGCTGGTGTGAGAGCCACAGGGCCTGGCTCTGAGCAGTGAAAAAATACCCAAAAGAGCTTGACATGGCTGAGTGTTTCCTAAACAGAGCTGCAGGGGAGGGGAGCATCTGGTGGAATTAATTGCCTGTAATTTTCTGGAGGTGATAGCTGAGTGGGAATGGCTGCAGCAGAGCAGAGATCAGAAGCATGGGGACCGGTTTTGTTTTTTCAACAAAAATTATATCTGATAGAGCATCTCAAAAGGAAAAGCTGCGTGCAGAGACTGTCTTAACACATTGACATGTCCCAAAAGCTTCAGCTACTGAAAAAACAGGTTGTAGAAAGTTCAGATGCCTGTGCCAATAAATGGCACAGACACATTGGCTGAGAGTTCTAATTCCCCTTTTCCAGTAGCTTGTGGTTGTCAGATTTGAACTTTTCAGACCGAAGTATCCTGCCCTCAGTGTCAGGCTCAGGCTGAACTTGCTTTTGCTGTGGGTTTTTAACTTTCAACAAAAGCACTTCAGCTCTTCCTCACAACCAAGTGTCTCCCACATTATATGATTTGGTTTTTTATAGATTAGATAAACTTTATTGGCTTGCTCTTTAGGAAGGTGGTTACCACAGATGTGTGATTTGCCTCATCTATGAAAGTAACCTAAATTTAGACATTATAAAACCTCAGAAACACCACCTTCTACCAGGGAGAGGCTTGTCAGAGTTCGTCAGGAAGGAGTCTGTGTGGTGAAACAGGTCTTGGGTGAGTCTCTGAGTGAAACTGGGTTGAGCACTGAACAAGGAATGGCCTGGTCCAGGGGTGACAGATGGCTGGGAAGCCAAACCGGGGCCACAGGGGCGTTTCTAAGGGCTACTGTTCCACAGGCTGCCGAAAGGTGTTCCTGAAGGCAGCCAGCAAGGCAAGGTAGCCTGACTCTGGCAGAGGAGGGAGGAGACAGCACTTTCAGGGATGTATTGGTGTGAGGGTGAGGTCTGGTGGAGTGGAATTTAGTAGATCAGCATGAGTGAAACAGGTTTCATGGAGCCTGAGTCTGACTAGATAAACAGAGGTAAAGATTGGAAGCCAAATAATGAGGATTGACAGGCAGGGCTAGGAAGTAGCAGGGTGTTAGTCATGAGCACCAGGAAAAACAAAACCAACCCAAAAACCAGCACAGAGATGAGAAATCAGAGTTAAGAGCAGAAAGCCAGGCATCAAGTAACATGTAGAAAAAGGAGGAGAAAACAGAGTGTCTACTCGTTGCTATTAGGGATCATTTTTCCTGGAGACAGAAAGAAGGCTGGGGCCCAGTGGGAAAAATAGTGTGTAATAGTTCATAACACAGGGAGGGCTGAGTTAAAATTGCACAAGCAGCTCTTCATCTGCGGAGGTGGGAAAGCACTGGAAAGTTGCATTAGTCAGAGGAGTGGTTTGGTGTTTTTTATTTGTTCTGAGGGGTTTTTTGTTTTCAACAAAGAGGGTAAGTAATCACTACAAAAATGTAATAGGCTGCATAATGAATGAGTAATGAACTCTCTTGCCCTTGGAACCTCCAAATCTCTAAGGAAGACAAACTTAACCAAGATGTAATTCAGTTTGTCCAGGATTTATTGCTGGGGAAGGAAATGATGATGGGGGATGTTGTGTCCTATTGAAGAGGGGCATTCAGGCAGTTATTCCTAATTGTGAAGTCCCTGTTCCTTTGATCCTGGCATTTCTACATCTGCTCTGCTTGACCACCACTTGAATGCTGTTCCTTGGAGAGTCAGCTTTCCATGAGCATGTGGAATTGCAGGAAGGAGCAGAAAGGCTTTCCCTGACTTGGTGGCAGCTGAACCAGTTCCATTGGCACCTCTCTGCTGTACAAGCCTGGCCTGGCAGTGTGAGCATCATCGGAAAAGCTGGAGGAGGGATCATCTTTGGAGACCTCAGATCTCTCCTGGAGTTCTGAGGTCATCAGGGACCAGATGATTCTAGAAGGTGCTTTTGGCTCTCTCCCTGCTTGCTCCCATTTCCAGCCTTCCCTGTGGGAATTGGCTGCTGAGAGGAAGCTGATTCTGATCTTCAGGAATTTGTCCTGCAGCCTGGACATAGGCAGCAATGATGTGATACAGGAAGGGAGGCAGGAGGAAGAGAAGGAAATACCATTTTTCCTCCAAACATGAGCATTGTACCGATGCCTTGAAACATGCCAGAATCAGTGAAATAATTTGAGAAACCACTGGAAAATCTGCTGTGGAGGCAGTGCTGTCCTGTGGGCTCTGAGCAGTGGCGCAGATGAAAACAAAGATCTTTTCTGGGGCTTCACCATAAACCCCAGATCCTGCTGGCCTTTTGGAAAAGGGTGGGAAGTCGCAGGCTGTGTCCTGGGTGGAGACCTGTTGGCTCTGAGGAGTGGGAAGGAGGCCAGTGGGCCGGGGCCAGCCCCGTGGCCTCTCTTATCTCCTGGCACGGAGGGCTCTGCTCCTCCCAGCCCTGCAGTGATGCGCTGCTCCCTCGCTGCTCCCGGGAGTGTTTGCCTGCAAATCCACTCAAATCTTGCCCGGATTTTGAGGGATCCCTACTGAACTTGAAGGAAAAGATGTCCTGATTTCTGCCAAAGCTGAGAGGATATTCTGCAGCGCCCTGCTTGCCCACGGCTGAGCCCCTCAGCTGGTGCAAAACCACTCCGAAGTAACACCAGTAAAAATCTGGGGGATGCCAATCCGGTATGAAAACCCCACCATCCTGTTTTAGGATGTGCCACAATTTGGGCTGGATTTTAGGGCAAACTTTTAGAATTGGAAAAGCTGAAGAGGTGCATAGAGAAGGGAGGGAGCACTGCGGAGGCTGTGACTAAAGGCCTGTCAAAAGAAGGATCTCAAGCACAGGTCTGGGTGTGCCCTAGGAATAGCAGTCCTCTGGGATCTCTTCCATTCCCATTTTCCTCTAGTTCAAGACACTGGAAAGGTTATTGTCAGTAACAGTTTTCTGAAGAGACCCTCAGTGACATGCAGCTGAGATAAGGCAGGCTGTCACCTGGGAGCATCTCTCTGCCTTTCAGCACTCCTGGCTTCCAGATAATTCCATTATGTGCACACATGAAAAGGATTCTGTCCTGAGATGAGGTTACCGAGTCCAGCCAGGGCTCTGAATGAATATTTGCAGCTCTTGGAGGGTTCTCCCCATGACAGTGCATTCAAAGCCAACGCAGCACACAAATCTTTTGCAGAACACATAAAAACCGTCTTAAAATCACTTCTTCATGTGCTTTCTCCAGCACCACAGCAGTCTTATTCCTTTTAAGTTTGGGCAAGGTGTTAATATTCTTGGCTGGCTGGAAACCTAACAAATACCTTTGACTTCTCCCTTGGCTGTGCTTCTTGCTGGATCTGCCAAGCATTCTTTAGATGTCAAGGTCTGGTATTTATATGCTGGAAAGTCCATGATATTTTTGAGGGCACGGAGTTAACCAATTTTGCACAAAATGTACTGGTTACGTAAAAGTCATGCTTTAGAATGAAATCGATGCCTTACGGAAAATCCTAAGCATGGAAGCAAAGTGAAGCTCTGTGTTTATGCACAGTGCAGATACAACCCCAGGCCTGGCTTTGCAGGATTCTCCACCCTCCTGTGTTGCTGTGCTTCAACCACGACCTGAAGGGTTCATCTCAGAGGTGAAGAGCTCCATTTCCATGTCCCCTCTCCTAACAAGAGTTTCCTCTTTGGCATGTTGTTTTGTTTTCCACTTTGTGTGAAGATCTGAATTCCAAAAGCCTAAATAGCCAGATAACACCAGGCATTTTGCAACACAGACTAGTGGATTTCTCAGTGGCTTTCTGAAGTGCTGTTGATTTGTGCAATTAGGGGAGAAGGTGAACATCCTCCTCTTGTCTTGCACCACCAGCTCATTGCACTTCCACCCCACCCCAAACCAGATCCTCCTGTAGAGGAGGTAGATTAAAATCTCACGAGATTCAAGAAAAAAGGCAAGCGGGTGAATTTTTGTATTTGCCTTTCAGAGGTATCAGATGCATCTTAAAGCATTTTTCAATGGCTAAAAAAGAAAATAAACTTACGTTTTCATTTTTGTCATTATGTGAACAACTAAAGTGCATTAGTCATACCTTTATTTTAGTTTAATTAATGGAGAGATAATAAGATATTTCCAAACAACAGCCCTGGAATGGAAACTGAGATTATCCTTTGCTTTTCTGGACTGTAGCAAAGATCTGATTGGGAGCTTTGATGAACTTTAGTGCAAAAATACATTGAGTGAATATGGCTTTACTGTGAAAAGCAGATATGGATTATTGCTAGGTACAGTCCATAATGGAAAGTCTCCCTTTTTAGGTGGATGTGGATCCACCCTGAACATGTCTTTGTTTATTTGTGAAATTGTTTCCTGCTTTTCCTTATCACAAACTTCCAGCTGGGAGTTAAAGAGGCAGCGCTGACGTTTTGGTCACTGGCCTAAGGCATGCAAAGAGGCCTTTCCGTCCAGGGAAGGACTTGGACAACTGTCCAGGGGTACATGGAGGCAGAGGAGGCTTCTCCAGCTTCCTTCCTTCAGCTGTTAGCTTGACTCCACTGAAACAGAGGGAATAAGAGCCATAAAAAACCTGGACTATTTTACAGTGATTTTTAGCCTGATTTCACATGGAATTACACGTCTGTGTCTTCTTCTTCCCCAATATCTTTTGGAGCTGCTGGCTGAACTCGACATCTGAATTTTTAACAAAAATTAACTTTTTACATGTTTCCTAAAAGGAAAGTTGTTTTATACATCTGTCTGATCCTTTCCCTGTAGTAAACTTATTTTTTTCTCAGGAGTAGCCCTCAATGGCAGGTGCAACATTCCAGCAGCATTCCCAGTAACAACAGAAGTAATGCCGTCCTTTTCTCCTGGAAAACAATGGGAAATGGGACCAGGAGCTGACCCAGATTCTCCCCTTGTCATAATGTCAAAGTCAGTTATGAAGATATCTGAACACGTCAAATTTTAAATTACTCTTCTAAAATCTATAAGGAAAACCCTGATAAAACACATTTTAGTGATCTTTATGCAAGTAGTGAGTTGGGCCTCCTGTGATAAAATATTTTAGTCTGTCCTAGGACAGAAATGATTTGTAGAAAAGCCTTCTGAGTAAAAACACAAAGCAAATTCCACACTTTTCAGTGTGCTGCTTCTTGGAATACGGGAAAACCTCAGACATCGCTCTCTGCTCCCCTGACCCGACACCCATCAGTCACAATAAATAGTAGAAATGTTGTTAAATAAATAAATAAATAATGACAAATCCCAGTCCTGGGTGTTCTCCCTGCTCCAGGTGATGCGGGATGTCCTCGGCACATTCCTGCCCTGCGCAGCTTTCCCCTCAGCCAGCACAGAAAGTGCCAGCCTGGTTTTGAGTGGGTCCCTTGAACTCACATTGAAACCCTTCTCCCCAAGACCTGGCAATGTTCGGAGTGTGGGTTTGGACGGGCGGGGCCGGCAGTGCCTCGTGGTGACCGCTGGAGCGATGTGGGGAAGGCAGCTCCGGGAGCTCGGGCTCATGGAATGACCCTTCCCTTGCACAGCTGCAGCCTTGGCACCCTCCAGGCTGCTGTCCCTGGGTGCTCCCTGCTCCATGGGAACGCTCTGCAGAGAGCAGTTTGCCCATATGGGTTCATCTGGACAAAGGAATTTAGGAAAAATTGCCGTTCTTTTAAGCATGGAGCTGAATCTGGGTCTCATTTCCATCTTGGCCTCTTCGGGAACAACTGTTCCGAGAAGGGAAAGCTCCAGGCTGGTTTCCTGTGTCCAGCAGCTCAAGGTTCTAAGGCAGTGAATATCAGCCACTGTGGAAGTGGCAAAACATAGGAGAAAAATGGGTGAGATGAGACCAGAGTTCCAAGGGCTAACAGGGACATCCAAATTTACCCCTATCACCGTTGGGCGTTTTTAAATTATTATTTGTTCCTGTAGCTCACTGTGAATCTCTCATTCAAAAATGAAACAAAACCACCTGAAGGTCACAAAAAAATCTGCATTTTCATGCTGTATTGCTTTGCTGTTACATTTAACCCTTGCTTCCCTTCCCTGTTTTGCGTTATAAACACAGCACTTTTATTCCAAGTGATGAGTGCACGCTGAATTCTTCCACCTTAATTGGAAAGATGTCGATGACTTTCCCTGTTTTCACCATGGACCTGATCCAAAGCTCAAGGAAGGAAACTTCCAGCAGGCGTTGGCCTGTGTGTTACAGACACTTGAATGACTTTCTGTGCACGATGGGAAAATAGAATTTTCCATTCTGTTATTTTCCTTTTTAAAAGGACATGCAGTATGTACTGGGTTATTTTTTAAATTATTTATACAACTGTATCCTGACAAGCTACAACTTCCTCCTGGGTAAACACAGCTCCCGTTTGTTTCTGTAGTGTGGAACTGTGTTTATAAGGTTGGGGAAGGACCACAACTAGTGTGGGGTGTGCTGTCCCAAAAATCTTCCCCTTTATTTTCTTTACAAACTTTGGGGACATTCTGCTTGTGTGGGTTTCACAAGTTCTGCTTCCTTGTACCACAAAACCTGTTTTATGTAACCCACATTTGTTTTTATTCAACATTGTACATATGGATTTTGAATAACTATATACATAAAACAGTGAGTTCCAGGCACTTGAGGGGAAAGGTGCATCACAAATCTTTACCATTCCACGGGTATTTCATCTTGAAATTCTGGCATCAGACTCTCTTGTCATATATTAAAGGCCATTTTTCCATTCTAGGCTTCCATTGGCTAGACAAGATCAAAGCATTGAATTGGAAAGTGCTTTGTGGTACCTTGAATGGGGATGCAGGGGAAAAAAAAATCAAATTCTGGTCTGTCAGGTGCTTAAAAAGTTCATCTCTTGGCTGAGAATATCACCGTGCTGTCTCCTGGGTTTGTGCCATTTTCCATGGGTAACAGAGGCTCTAAAAGCACTCGGCGATTGGGAAAACCCGCAAAGGCAGTCTGATTTTACAGGGCCTCTCCTCCCATCAGCATCCCACTTTTCAGACTTTCCTAATAGCCATTTTGGTTTTTTTTTCCCCAAATAACAGTCCTTTATACAAAACTGGATTGCCTGCAAATGCAGAAACCTCTGGATATTTTTTTTTGTGAAATCCAAACCCCGGGTTTGGTGCCAAAGGATCCCACGTGGGTTTGGAACTGCTGCTTCCCCAGGACCGGAGCATGGTATTTACCTGGTGTTTTCCAGGTAGGAATAAGTGTGCTGGGTTCATCCCTATGGCTCACAGGGAAATACCAGTTTGTTTGGCTCTGTAAAACTTACATTTTTCCTCATGAGAATACCCTGGATAAAGAGTCACAACCTCTGAAGATGAGGTGACCACTAGGTTAACTGGAAACAAAGCTGCCTTCCAGGAGACAGGGTTCCTGGAGAGGAAGGATGCAAGAAGCATCACCTGCTGTGTGAGTTTTACTCTGTTTTTTCTCACTTTGTTTATATTCCTAGAGGGAGACTGTGTTAAACAATAGTCTTCTAACTTGTTCTAGGCTTTGGCAGTTTTGGGAATAACATACACACTGAAAGACAGGAATTTAGACATTGTGACCTCTGGCTAACTATAATAAAGATAAAAGTTGAGAGTTTTCCAAGGAAACTAGCCCACAATTATGATTTAGTTCTGCAATTCACCGTTCCCCCCTCAGCCATCCACTGATCCTGCTTTGTGATGAAATTTCCAACAGATGGCTGGGATCCTCCAGGCGTGGAGAAACTGTTATTATCCGAATATTAGCAGGCTTTTAAACCTTCCTCCTACCTTAGCTGCTGTGCTAATGAGGCTCCCATCTCCCCTCCAGGGTTTGCTGCAGGCTTTTCTCCTGCAAAAGGGACTTTTCATGGAAGCAGTGAAAATGTTGAAGGAAATGTTGTCGGTACGGCCTTGGAAGAAGATTTCCCTTCATATCCTTTCTGCAAAGGATAAATAATGCTCTTGATTTTTTTTCCCTTTGTGGAATAAAGATGTTTGGACCTCGAATTGAAGCGTGTAGGAGTAAACTTCGCAAAGCTTTTAAATAGTACCACAGCAAGAGGGGGAAAGCGGCATTCTGCAGAAACCTGCTGCTCTAGAACAAGGAGCAGGAGTGTATGAAATACCAGATCCTCTGCCTTGGATTTCAGGCAAGCCACTATTTATAGGGTGATCGCTGAAGCTGAGTCCAGACTTCATTTATAAAAATAGCTGAGCCTACGTTTCCCTTCTCTGCCAGAATTTTCCCAACTGCAGTTTCATGCTTCCCTTGTCATGCTGAATGTTGCTGGTGGTTTGTGGACACGTGGCTGGGCAGTGGTGGGGGATGATAAAATTGGATTCACCAATAGATTCCCCTCCCTCGTTAGCAAATCCTGCATGGATCCAATCCCGCCTTGGGAGTGATGTGGCAATGTGGGTTCTATTGCCTGGACACAGACAAGGCTCTGATGACACTTAAAGATGAAACATGGGGCTTCAAAGTCACTGCAGAACTTCTGACTGCAGTTTGAAAGTCAGATTTTGTGAAAAAGTGTCTTACGCTGTGGGATTCTGAGGAAATCCTGCAGGCCATGCCTTAAGCCCTTAAAATCTGCTGTGCTTGGCTGCTTTTGACTTTTTAAAATTTGGCCAGATCCTTTGTAAGGCAGAATCATGGCACTGGGAGCTTTTTGCCCACCAGACCATGGGAGAGCCACACTCAAACTCCTCATTCCTGGGATTCATGCGGAGAGTTCTTCACTAAGGCAGTGACTGTTACAGGCCAGGACATTTTTAGAATAAGCAGTCCTGCATGGAGGCAAGTGAGAGATCTCTGCTAAATGAGGAAAGGGGAATCTTCTTAAAGCTTCCCACAGAATTAAAAGTTACCAGCTTGTGCTTGCAGACCTGGACCTGAGCAACAGCCCCGATGTGGATCGTGCCCAGGATCCGGCGTGGAAATTGTGAGCATGGGAGGGAGCAAATCCAGCCTGGAGCTTTGAATGACAGAGCAGCCTCCTGGTAAATAATTCCTGTTAATGTGCCTCTCTGAGGATCATTTCATCCATCCCTGTGGCAGCATTAAGGCAGGGAGAGCAGATGACTGCACCTGGATGAGGCTGCACTGATGTCAGACACATCCCTGCACATGGTCCATCTGCATGGAACTGAACGAGGAATCGCAGCCTCAGCAGTTAAAGCCCAGCACTACCAGAGCAAGGTAATCACCACAGAAAGCATTTAAAAATTTGTTTGTGATGGTGGGTTCTTGGAGTGTGTGCTGATGTCTTAACCTGACCTGAAAGCTTCAGTTTCTGTAGGGAAAGTAAGCAGGTTGTCAGAAAAATGAATAAAATCTGGGCGAGGGCTAGGAATTTAATTTTTTTCCCTGTAGCAGTTAATGGACCAGCTGTACCTGACAACTTTGTTTTGTCAAATTACACAGGCTGATGTGTATTTTTCATGAAATCGTGGAATGGTTTGTGTTGGGAAGGACCTTAAAACCCATCCAGTTCGACCCCCTGCCATGGAAGGGACACCTTCCACTATCCCAGGTTGCTCCAAGCCCTGGCCAGCCTGGCCTTGGACATTTCCAGGGCTGAGGCAGCCACAGTTCCTCTGGGCAGCCTGTGCCAGGGCCTCACCACCCTCACAGAATTTCTCCCTAATACCTAATCTAAAACTATTCTCTTTCAGCTTAAAGCCATTGAATTTCTAATTAGGTGCATTTCTGATGAATCTAGAGGAAATGGAGGAGTAAAACGATGGTGAAACACAAGGAAAGAGAATAATGTTTGGCAACAAGGGGCAAAGCTTTTTGCAGAGAATTGTGCAGGTTTTTGTAGGACACATAAATGCTGAGGATTTTGGTCAGCTTTCCTCCCCATTTCTCTTTGGGTGAGGAAACCTTGCTGCATCAACACCTTTGAGGCATTGAGCCTCAAACTGCTGCACCACGAAAGGGGCTTTGAAGGGCCAAGAAACTTCCTTTGCAGTTGTAGACATCCTCTGTGATTGGATTTCTTCCGCGTGGAGCCCACAGGACACGAGAGCGGGTCCCAAGACATTTATTTCATGTTTTAATGTACTGCCTTGAACACAATGGAAATGTCTGCAGGGGATGTTGTGGTATGCTGGCCCCGAGCCCCTGCCAGCTCTCACTAATGCTTCCTGTCCTTCCACAGGGATTCCTGCCAGGGCTCCTCCCGGCCGCTGGAGACTGCCGTGATGCTGGCAGGGAGAGCAGGAAAGCCATCTTGTCTTCACACTGTCAGCATTTCCACTGCTGACTCCGGTGGCGTGGGAAGGAGACAGCAGCTGGCTGAGGCCAAGGCCAAACTTTTGTAAGTGCCCTGTGCTTGAGTCATTTTCCAGGGTTGGGGATGTTGGGCACGTGGAGAAATAGGCCTGGAGCTCACAGGAGCTGATGGTGGAGAGAAAATAGCTGAGAATGGATGCTCTGGGGACAGGGTAGGCACAGAGAGTTGGGGAGCACTTAGAAAAATGAGATTTTCTCAACAAAAGAGTATTGCCAGACCTCTGAGGTGCAACCTGAGCACAGAGTTACAAGTAGTCTGCAGGTCCCTGCTCTTTGTTCCTCCAGTAGAGCCACTTCCTGTGTCATGCACAACTTTCCCTGTGGCTACTGCATGGGCATACCTGGATGAATGTTTATTCCCCGATGCAGAATTTCAGGCTGGTCAGCCTCCTGACCTGGTCATAGAGAGAAGGCAAACTAAGGACTGAGGATCAGAGACATCTATGTTTTCAATGACTGTTGGGAAACAGGAATATCCCAGTAAATCCATCCTGGGAGATGCATTGCTACAAAGTGTTCCTGAAGGTAAGGGTGTAACCCCGAGCTGGGTGTAAACAAGGTGCTGAGGAGAAATAGGGTTCTGTGAGGAAATGTTTGTGAAGAGGAGCTATCCTGCTTCCAGACACACTGTGCACACAGTGAGGGAGCTGAGTTTTTCCTCTGGGCAGATTCTTGCCCATCTTTGATTTTCCTCTCAAGAGCTTGGCCAAGTTTGCCACGAGACAAAGCTCCAGTCTGGATTTGTGCCTTGGAGCCCCGCTGTGTGTCTGCAACCAGGAGTTACAGGTGGAGGAAAGGTGTGTCTGGTGGGGGGAACGCATCTCAGTCATGCTGGGAACCTGTGGAACTCGAACTGTCTGAAAACAGGAGGCTTTTCCAGTCTAATGGAACAGCGAGGGAGTTTTTTATTACAGTGTGAATTTCTTGGTGAGCACTTTTATTATGTTCTTGGAAATTGCCACCATCCTTCAGTAGATTTTTTTGTATTTTAGTATTCTCTTAACAATTGTGGCTCTTAATATCTCATCTAGATGTGCTGCTTTTGTATCTGCTAGGAGGTACTCTTTTACAAATTCAAATGTGGGCCTTGGGGACATGGTTTAGTGGTGGCCTGGGCAGTGTTGGGTTAATGGTTGGACTCAAGGATCTTAGAAGATTTTTCCAACCTAAACCATTATATTATTCCAATTTTGATTAATTTTATTTTGAACAATGCATTAGCTTATTTAAACCAGGTTTTATTTTAAAATTATCTTTGAGAGAGGTTGGAACCTGTATATACCTGCGCAGTGTTTTCCCCTTGATGAAGGTGTCAATATGCACATGGATCTATTTCTGTGGGATGAGCATCAAGCAATAATATTGAGTGTGGTGGGTTGGTAGATTTTCAAAAGTAAAAACCCCCAAGATTAAATATTGCTTCAACCGTGAAAAAATCTATGTTTGCCTGGGCAAAATGTGTGAGGAAAAAAGCCTTGGGCTCCAGAGCCAAACTAACTACAAAGTAACGGGGCTGAAGGGGAGTGACTTTGCCCAACATTGTTGCTGCCCCTTTCCACTTCATTTGACAACAATTTCTGTCATTGCCGTTCACTCCGGCCCTTTCAGTTTGATTAAAGGAGCGGGAGTGTGGACGTCAGTGGGAACAACCTGTTTGTCTGACTGGCTTTACTCGCTGACATTAGGAAGTGCTGCTAGGTTACCTTGTGAGTATTCCCAGCTGAATTGTCACCAGGTTGTAGGCTTTGGCTTTCTAACTCTGCAAGTGGAAGGTTCATGCTGAAAATACACACAAATTGGTGCAGTAGTTTTTAAAATTAAATGAGCATCCTCTCAGTCAAACCTGGGGATGCTGCTGTGAACTATCAGCAGCAAAACACTCGTACCTGCCGTGTTCTTTACCAAATGCCGGCTCTTTCAAAAGAAGAAAATGAAGTCAGTAACTGGGATAACTGGTTGGAGCCCACAGGGCCCACTGCTATTCTGGTTCTTGCTTCTCCAGGCATTCATTCCTACTCAGTTATTTCCATGGGAATCCATGGCCCACCCATCTTTGAGCTATGGGGGTTAACGAATCCTAAAATATGCTGCGTGCTCTTGCTCACTCCCAGACATTGCAGAGTTTTGTCCCTGCCAACTTGCTTGATGGATATTAATAATGGAGTGAAGGGTGATTTCATAGGATATCTCTTAACATCCTAGCATTTGAATATATTTTTAAAAATTTGTATCTATATACACATATTTTTACTGCATTCCAAGGTCTGGATATGAACCAGCACAAGTGACAAACATGAAAGTATGTTCTTAGATCTTATCAAGAATCTTGTAGGCTTCATGGTGACTGAACATTTTAAAGAGACTTTCTGAATGCCGGAGGAGCTTTTCCCAAGTTTAAGGGACTTAGTCCCTTTGGGGTCTCACTGGAAATTGGGAGGAGGATGCACTGCAGGAGCTGCAAGGAGGTGGCTCTGGCAGGGCAGTCTTGGAAACCAAAGGAGAACAAAATATCCAAAAGAGCCAGACTGATAATTTTGACAAGTTGGAAATGAAGCAATATTCCAGAGATTACGCCAGGAAGTGGATATTGGAAATTTTGGCAAAGCAGCTGAGTGTGAAGGGGCAGGAGCCAGATAAGAGGGAGTTTAAGATAGGCAGAGGACAGGAACTCCAGACAGCAGTTAAATAGCAGTGAGTGCAGGGATGAAGAGCAGGAGAAAAGGGAGTGATAACCAAGGAGCCAAATGAATCCAAGAGTGGTTTGTTGATTTTTTAATAAAAGACATGGATAGCACTGGTCTGTAGCTGTATTGCAAGCGAGAGGTGAGGGAGAGTGTTCAGGAGGGAAGGAGCATGGGCATGAGGAGGGTGAGGGCAGGGAGGCAAGCAGGGAGGCCAGGATTAGCAAAGGAAACCTGAAGCAGCAGTGTCTGCCTCTGACCTTGGCTGTGGAAGAGGGGAAAGGAGGAAAGGCACACTGGCTGTGGGACAGCAGTTTTCTCTGGAAAGACAGACAAAATCCTGCCCAGGAAAGGAGGAAAAGGGAAAGTGTGGCATAAGGGCAGCTGGGCCTGGGTTCCAGGGGTTGGGTTGTACTGGCAAAGGGAGGCTGTTTACGTGAGAAGGTGGCAGGACTGGAGCAGGAGAGGATGACTGCAGTGGAGGAAGTCAAACCCGGGATGGGGTTTCCACTAGGAATGACAGAGCAGCGGGAGAGAGAGCAGCACTAGAGGAAATGGATGCTGGGGGCGAGCCAACATTGTCTTTGCGATAGGAGAGGGTGTCAGAGGAGGAGGAGCGAGGAGGCTGGAGAGACCCAATAACCAAATAAATGTAAGAGAAGAGAAGGGGAGCCGGGAGCGGCTGGATAACACCCACGGGAGGCTAGGAGCGAGGGCCGGCGGAGGGGGAAGACCTGGTGTGAGCACAGGGCAGGCCCGAGCAGCAGGAGCAGGAGCAGGAGCAGGAGCAAGAGCAGGTGAGGATGCGCCCCAGGCAGTGCGGGCTGCGGGCCGTGCCGAGCCCCCCGCGCCGCAGGGCCGCCGCAGGGCAGGGGCGCGGGGCGGGGGCTCCTCCCGCGCTGTCCCCGCCCCCCGCGCCCCCC
>VWPU01017959.1:0-20081 GCA_013398955.1 Callaeas wilsoni
CCCGCCCCGCCCCGGCCCCGGCCGGCCGGCCGGCAGCAAGCCCGGACTCGGCCCCGCCCAGCCCCGGCCCCGGCCCTGTCCCGGCATCGCTTTTGTAACGCGGCAGCAGGGAGACGACTAGCAAAAATAAAAACCCTGGAAGAAGAGGGCAGCGCTCTGCCGCCTCGACGGACAGCGCAGTCAGAGGTGAGACGGGGAAAAGAGATGACAGACACGTTAACGACGGTGCTTTAATTCAATGTTTAAATATAACATTAAGTAATTAAAATAATGCCAAGCTGCCTTAAAAAAAAAAACACCAAACAAAACAACAAAACCAAAATCAACCCAAACACAAAATATCAAAACACAAAACCCAACACATTTATCAGTTCTGGTTATTGCCAAAGGTTTGATTTGTGCTCTTCATTCATGAGGGCCTTGCCTTGCATTTAGCCAGCCAGCAACGTTTTATTCTAAGTATTAATTTTAATAGCAGGTCTTTTAATTCCCTGTTACATTTTCACATCCATGAAATATTTGAAATCAATCGCATTCCTTGTTACAAGTCTAGAAAAATGTATTTAGGTAGCCATTGCTGTGCACGTCTCTTTAAATATTTATAAAAAAGAAAAAGAAAGACAATGTTTAATTTATTTTAAAAAACAAAACACGGTGAGGATGCACATACACCTCTAAGCCCCTCAGCAGCAATTCCTAAGTGGTAATGGAGAGCTGTCCAGCTGAGAAAACACTTCTGTGCCTCCCACACTTGCAGGCTGGCTGGGCAAGAGGGGAGCCTCGTCCTCTCCCGTCCCTGCTCCGGCGGGGCAGCGGTCCATGTTCTCAGCAGGAGCTTACATCCACTCACAGCATCAGAGACCGTTTAGAGTCGTGCAGCCACAGGTTTCTGTACAGGTATCCGAGCATCTAACAAAAAAACCCCACACTAAATACTTCTGATCAACATGCTGTAAACACCACACCAGTAAACTACTTCTTACTTTACTGCCCTCAGCCACTGGGTTGCACAGTACTTGAAATAAAGAAGGGAGATTCAAAGCTGCAGCTAATGACACCAGAAAAAGTACTGTAAAAAAATATTACTAAGATTTTTATACAGTTAAATCTATGGAACTACTAGGGAAAAAGCACTACATCTAACATATGTGCATTGTCCAAAGTAATTTGTAACTTGAGAAGCTCTCTTCAAATTAATTAGAGAACACTTACCAAACATGTCCAGGATTTTACTAACAGCCTCTTGATTTACATTGTAAGTGAATCCATTGGGCCTACAATTACAAAAAAAAAAAAAAAGTTTATTCAAGAAATATTTTATTCTAGTCATTTCCACACAAATAATCTGAATTAAAACATTTTCATAATTACGTAATATTTTTCATCCTACCAGCATACATATCAAATTTAAGGACATGTCAGACCTCTACTCAAGAACAGTCATAGTTTCTTTATCTTTTCTCTTGTTCACAGTCCCCAAATTCTGTTGAACTCTATTTATTCCTTTTACTTGAAAGGGGAATTTAGCTATAGACATCTATCTTAACCTATTCATTTCATGAACACAGGCATAAGGAAATGGCTCAGGTCATCATCTGCCAACTATCTTCTGTGAAGCACTCCAGACACTGCAGGGACTTCTTATGCTGGGGACTTCCGTGGTCATACTTTTAAGTACAGTAAGAAGCACCACAGCACAAATTCATTTGATAACAGAATAATGCATTATACAGCCACAGGTGGGTGTTAATCTTAGGCCTAAAAACCATGAACTGTGTTAAAAGACTCAAATGATTCAGCTTTCAGTTAAACTGCTTTGAGATGAGTTCAGTGCTGAAGTCCCCCAAAACTAGCAGTATTCCTGATTATTGCTTACATAACCTGACAAGGCTTACTGTAGCACACAGAGTTTTGATTACAAATAAGCAGTGCTGTTCTTTTCTTATCAGAGCCTTGGGAGGAAAGTTGAAAACCAAAAGGTAAAGGGAGTCAGAAGCAGCGTACTAGTGAGTTACTTAATTTTGTTGCTAGGTCCCACAGAAGTCTTTCCACTATAGGGGTGTGCCATTCCACTTCCACATCATGTAAAGAAAGGAACTACTGAGTCTTCTACATGACTCCAGTAAATCCAGTCAACCTCTGATGCTCAGGCATTTGGGGTTCCGCTTTTCTGCTTCATACTAGGAGCTCAGACATTAACAACTGCCACTAAGACTACACATAGATTTCTATACATCAGAACTCTAATGTTACTTACATTTTCTTCTTCTTCACTGCACCCAGTTGCACAAGAGCTGATAAGGCATTTTTCTGCATGTCAGAAGACAGTGCCTCATAACATTGTGTACTCCCTATGGAGAAAGCAGAAACACAATTAAAATTTTTATAATTTTCAATTAATAGGCTACTCTTGTAAAATCACATTGCATAACAGCTGTACACACCCTTCTCGAGAAGTTGAAAAACAAAGTTGCGGACTCCGGATATAAACTGCTTCTCAGTAAATGCTTCTTTCATTTCCTTTGAGAGGTATCTGAAAATTAACTAACATTTTAAAGAAAATGAGCATTCCTTTCTTTTAGATTGTCAGCTTGTAATGAATTATAAACAGACGTGTCCTTGTAAGTAAGTAATACTATTCCACTTTGAAAAGCATAGGAGAGGAACTCAAAAGGTATCGTTGCATAGGGCATCTGAAAGTTTTATTACTGTTTTACAGGTAAGAGAATCCCAATATTAAAGTAAGAGTCAGTATTTCTGTAACAGCTACCTTACACATTAATTTTACATTCTTGTTCTTACTATCAAAAACAGTTAAATTTTTTTAAAGCAATACCTGTTCTAAAGATGAGAAAAAATGGGCACATCAGTACAGTTCCACCCAGCTCACACATCAGATCACTACCTATTATAGATTCCACTATGCTAAACATCTACAGTCTCACCAATCTTATGCTGACTTACCTGAGATTTTAGCCTTCTGGGTTTGTATACATTGCTTACTACAGGAATGTAAATGTTTAATCTTATTAAAACCTTGGAAAAACCAGAAGAATTTAAAGAGATATGGATGGAATTAATGACTCCCATAAAAGCTGTCAGATAGGAGATGCAAACTCATTTCCACACCTGGCAGGACAGCCCACATAAAATGAATTAAGCAAGAGCTCCCCATAAAAAAGAACAATGAACCTGGTAGTAGCACACTCCCTGTGAATCTCATAATGATGAGCCATCACATTACACGGTAGTTACTGCCTTAGTAAATTGGACAAGTCTGAGCCAAAAGCTAAAATTGGGATCCTGGGGGGAGGGTGGTGTTTAAGATTTATTACTGCTATTTCTTAACTTTTGCATTTCCCAGCCATGAAAACAATCACTATTTACACAGCAGAAGTATCACAGCTCTCTTAGTTTCCCTATAGAACACAGGAAAAAAAAAAGATAATTTTCTGAAGGACAACATACCTGATAACCTTCCACAAAAGGTCTGAACATAGCTGACAAGAAAGAGACTGTGCCACTTCCTCTGTCAGTAGGGTAAATCTCCTGTTGACTCGTTTGAATGGCATCACATTTTGTGAGAAGAAAACATCCTTCCTCAAAATCCTGGGCAAGAGATGCATAACTGAAATTCTAACATTTACAGGAAGTGCAGCTACCATTTCCCACAAAATCAACAACAGAAACTTCAATAGGGCACCACTTCCATTTCTGAACTCAGTTCTCAAGAGACTCGAACCAAAATTTTCCTGTCTCCCAAAAATACCCTTATAAAAAGGCAGTGGGAACATGTTCTTAAACACAGCAGTTCCTCAATGCACAACAGGCCTTGGCACAAAGAAAATGGCTGTGGCTGCTATTGCAACAGCCAGCCTGAGCTCCCTCAGGATTTTGTCAAAACAGGGTCAGATTGTCCACTTTACATTTTTTTTCTGTGGGTTTTTTAAATTTATTTACCTATTTTTAAAGTAAGAGTTTGCCTTTGTCTCATGTCCGCTGTTTGCAATAAATGATAATACAGATCACTGACCTGCCCTCTACCAAACAGAAAACAAAATGGCCAGAAAGTTACCAATTATGGAAATGTCAAGGACAAAACCATTTTACCACCAATATGGGCAAAAGGGGGACAGATAACACAAAGGGATGGGACACAGACATGACAGACATATGAATGAATAAAGATGTGAGTGGGTGGGTAAAAGATCCCTCAGCATTACAGCAACTCTTTCATCTGACTCCAGCAAAGTCAGTCATAGCCAGCCACCCTCCTGCTCCCTGCTACTTTCTGCAAATAAGCTGCAAGAGGCAACTGTTGCTAACAAATAAAACTAAAGGCCGATCAGCCTTTAAAAAAGGCCCAATTCTCATCTATGTGAAAATCTATGAGATTTTAATATATTTGCAAGTCTTGAGTATTCTTGTGAAAATTATACTTTTCTCTTTTTTAGTGCAGGAAAGATCATAACTATCACCATCTTATGTTTGTCCTTAGCATTGAAAAAAATCACATGTAATCAGTTTAAAATCCAAACAAAAACTAGACCTACCAATTTATATTGGGTGTGAGGTTGAACCAGTTTTTTTACTGAAACTTGTTTTCACCTGCATTTCAAGCAGGCTGGACCAGAGCCAGCTCTGACCCAGCAGGTTCATGTACAAACTGACAGAGCAAGTCCTGCAGAGAGCCAAGTGCTGCCTGCAGTTTTCCCAGCTTGCCCGTATCCAGCTGTGCTAGGGGTGCACACAGGGACACTGAGCCCTGGAATAAGGCAGTAAGCAGGAACAATACTGGCTTTGTCTGACTGATGGCTGCAAGGGGCAGGAGGTAAAATGAGGGGAAACAATTTTCAAGCAAAAAAGGATGCAACTAAAGCTTCCGTAAGATTCTAAGAGGGAAACTACTATGCCATTAGGAAAGCTCTCGATTCAAAAACCTTCACAGGCTGCATCCCTGACAGCATTTATGCTTCACTGAAAACAGTGTTTTAACATATATTTTCAGATCTGTGCTGGAAGACTGGTAGCTTTATGCAAAAAAGCCACACTTGTTCATTTTAATAGTTCAGAATTGGGCAATTTCAGGGTTTTTAGTTTTTTTACTGTAATGGGGAAAAAAACCTGCATATGCAGCCTTGTGGATTCAGACAATATTTTGCAACCAACTAAATGACCCCCTTTTAAGTTCATCCTCCCACTTACAGATCAAGGTGATATTGCTGTACGTGTTTATCACAAAGCCCTTGTTTGGCCAAGCCCTGGAATCAGATGCTATTTTAGTTGGTTGCATTACTATCGGTATTTTTGTATAAAGGATGTTTTTACCTTCAATGAAATGCCAGGAAAGAAGATGAACTCATCAGAAAAAACGTCTCTCAAGAAGCTGAAGCAGCTATAAACTTCCTCTGAAAAAAATATTGTAAATGCAAGTGAAAAGCCATTTACTCATTATTTAAGAGAGTACCTATTTCAAATAAAATATGGACTTGACATTTAAAGCATACATACAATGGCAGAAACCAAAACAGAACAGCAAGTACTCAAAGCACTTGATTCAACTGTTAAGAAAAGGAAAGAGCAGGGGCTTCTAGCTTCTCAGACCATGCATTAAATGCCACAATCTAATTCTACAAAAGGATCAAAGGGTAAACAAAAAAAAGGCAAGCAAAATATCCCCATTCCCTCCCAACCCATCCACCTTATCCCAAGTATAACAGTCACAGATTGCTCTCGCTAGCAGCCACAGGAACCTCGTGCTCCTCTCCCAGCTGATGGCACGAGGAGCAAAGCCAGCAGCTCCTCAGAGCCCCAGTGTACCTTTTCTGAAGCTGGGTGTCATCTGCAAGGCGACCGCCACCAGGGCCGGGCGCACGAAGACGTTCAGCAGCTGGTTCCTGTACGTAGCGCACATGAGCACGGCCAGCGCGCGCCTGAAGACGATTTCCGCTACGGCTCCATCTTCCACTCCCTTGTCATTGAGGACCACGTGGCCATCCACAAGGCGAGCGATGTTGGAATGCAGGGTGAGGCCAGTCAGCGCTGCTTTTTTGGCACACAGGTTATCTAGGAGGAAAATGCAACACTCAGGGAGTTGCAAAAAGGAGCATAACTCTATTGAAACAGCCTAAAAAGCACCAGTATTTCAGACTCTACACCAAACATTCAGTTAGAAAGATGTTCCAGTATAATTCATACCAGGAATTGGCAAACTAGGCATAGTATGATGTGGAAAGAACACATTTCAGACATTTCTATAATTAAAACACTTTGAATTCGTCCACTTGCTAACAATTACAAATACATCCTTTGTCTTTGGAACAAGTATTCTGAGCCTCCAAATATAAAAAGGATGTATCTGTTTGATGGATACATTCATTAGTAAGGAAATAGAGACTATACTTCTGCTTAAGCATTTCTGACACTACAAGTTTCAAATCAGAGGTACAGGTCTTTATAAACTTTTTCATCAACTCTCATACGCAAGCAAGGCCGCATCTCAAATTAAATTTATAAAAATTCTTAACATAAATATTGTTACATAACACCTACTCAATGAGAAACATTCCCTGCATCAAACTGGAATCAATTTGACAAGCAAACAATAAAAACTTCACATTGAATGCTAAAATACACTTTACACGTTCACAGCACCACAGGCACATCAAATCAATACAGCCTCTGACGGAAAAAAACCCACCATATTCCTTTCCTTTAATACAGATTCCATGTAGAGTCTCCTTGCATCTTATTTACTCCTTCAACCTACTCTGTTCCAGTTTTGCTAAAGCTCCCAAGTTTCTCAATGCAATAGGAAGCAGAAGTCTGAGCAATTAATTTTACAGTTCCTGTTTTGAATATAAAATTTCTAACAGCCAAGCAAATGTTCTGCCTGTAACAACCAACCAGCATGACAAAGGCAGAAACAACCAGCTGTTCCGAGACCGAAGAATGGAGAGGGTACATGTAGTTGCTGGCATCAGCAAATTGGCCTTTGAAATGTATTTATTCTTTCAAATTGACAATCCAAACCAAAACAACAAACCCAGTTTCTATGCAACTGATGCCTCGACCACAGCCAGCACACTTCGACAAAATCCACTCAGCTGTTGTCATTCCTCCATTTCATTACCACGCCTATCTGCTATTCTCTGACTACATCACAACTCTATTAAAGCAAAAGCTTACTCATTGTTGCTAAGAAAATAAACAAATAAGCAAACCTGAATGTGGTATGATTTTTAGTTTACTGTGTAGTAAGATTCTAAATGTTGTTTAAATATTGCCATGAAATTCTTGCTTTTACCAGTCTGGCAGAAGCAGACCTTGTCTGCATTCCCTGTAGTGCCTATCTCTGAAAGAAGTGGTTTTCTTCCAGAGGTGACCGAGTTCTTTTATGCCAGTAGCCTGTTCCTATTTCTTTACTGTAGTAGTGAGAGGGATCCTTGATTACACACAGGACTACAAAAGCAAAGATCCTTGGTTTAAGTCTATGTACAGCAGAAAGGTAAGTGTACTTGCATTACACAATAATGTTCTTTGCTAGCTTTACCACTTACATCCTGAGGCTCTAAAATTAATTGCCTGTGTCACTCTGGCTCACAGAGAGATCAAACAGAAAGTTTGAAAGCACAATCAACCTTTCAGCAGCCAATATACACATTTTATATATATATATATATATATATATATATATATATATAAAAAAAGGAGTGTGTGTATAAGTATATAAATAAAACCACAAAAGAAGCCTTCCCTCCAAAAGTCATCATTGTTTCTAGAGATAAAGTAAAATTTAAACTGACAACTGAGAGTTTTGATTTCCTCCCATCCATTTGTTTCTGCTAGTTCTTTGCACTAGTAAAAACATATACTGTAGTCAGTACCAAGCAGGAAATGTATCATTACATGGAGATAACTGGTGCAGATCAGGCAACTGCCTGTGACTTACAGAGAGTTCAGAAAGACAGACATTAGACAAACCTCAGTACTCTAATAAAGTACCTTATAATTTCCCTCTCATGCCACACTTTATGATACAACAGTAAAATACCTGTTCTGTTTTCATCTTTTTTTCAAAGTATTATCTTCAACAGGTTAAGTCAAAACCTGTCAGGTTTCTGCATAATTTTTAGCATATCCTAAAATCCATTTATAACTCTAAAAATTTTGTAAAGCTGTTACCATACATTGCTTCCATAGAAATATAATTTGTCTTTCATAAGCAACAAGATGAATAGACATAACACTTTCTCTGCATACCAGGCCATTCAATGAATCCTCCAAAAGTCTGTGTTAAGCCTTTAAGCCACAGAGTCTTTTCTATTAGAAGTTCAAATTCCATGGCCGGCAAATTCTGGAGCAGGACAGCAGCAACTAGCACCCATGGGCTCAAAACCATGTTTTCTATTTGCAGGAGCTCCATTTTATAAGCTACATCACTGACAAATTCTTGGATATCCTCAGATGGCTTTTGGGGAAGATGCCTGAAAAAAACAATGCAATTTAAGGTAAAGAGCTCAAAAAGTGGAATATAAATCACTCCCCTCTTTATTTCTTCCATACTGCTCCCAGATCCATAACTCTACAGCACCTAACATCTGCAGGGTGATTCTACGTGCTACGTAAAACACAGAGAGCAAAGCATGACAGTACCTGAAGCACAGACCTCTGCACTGATGCTGTACATTTGCTATCTTCAACCAAAATTCAAAAGCATTACATTTTACACAACAGATTGCAAAAGCAACACAATCCAGTCACAGCTACAGCTCCCTAACACACAATCACTTAACAGCTTGCAGGAATAACGCAACTAGTGAGAGAAAGGTGAAAATTTCAAGTGGCAAAAGCACCACACTCTCAGAAAACAGAGCTTCGCCTGGTTCATGCATAACCATTAAATTTTAAAGTGGCCTCTTCTCAACACAGGGAAAGCCACAAGTAACAATTCATTTCAGAAACACCCAGTCACAAGCACAGTAAGCCTCTGCTCAGACCAAACAGGTTCAGCAGTATGAACAGTCAGATGGAGGGAGGTGAGAGATGAAAACAAAGTAAAAGAGAACATCCTAGTTCACATAGGTGCCGACTAAACAAATGTTTTTCCTGTGCATACACCACGGAAAGATGCGGTACCTGGGAACCAAATTGTACGGGCACCGATTGATCCTCCCAGATGCCAAGGTTCTAAGGGATACTGGCTGGCCAACATAGATGTGTATGGTACCAAAATTGTCACTGAGGATTCTCCTGGCTTTTAACAACCCCTATGAAAATGAGAAGAGGAAAACTTAAATTCTGGTGCTACAGGGTGTGTATACATCCACTTATGTTCTGTTCTTAAGGAATTTACATACAGATGTAGATTCTTTGGGCTTTGGGACTCCTAGGAGTTCATATGCATAGAGAGATTCTTCTAATATCCTCTCATAGCTGATGCTGATGGGAACAAGGTATGTGTCAAAGACCTCACGTTTAAAAAAGGGTTCCATCACAATGCTGAGAAGACCTGCCAATTGGGAAAAAAAAACATGAATCACCTGTCTCTTTCAAAGAGGGAAAAGCAATTGCAATTTAACTTTGAAAAGGATATCTCTGCATTTTAGAAATTGCTAATAGGCATGCAGTGTGCCTGTTCTCTCTTCAAGGAAGCAGAAGCAAAAGACATTGCCCAAGCCTTAAAACAGAGGGTAAATGGAAGCAATGCTCTTGGACAGCTGTTTGTGCTCTTTTCAGCAGCACTTCTCTGTGCTCGCACAGCATCTTCCTTCTAAAGATTCCCCATTACTCTTATGGTTAGAATTACAATATTTCTCTGCTGGCCAGGGGATGCCTATTGTCTAGGAAGAAAAGGGTGAAGAATTATTGAATTTAGTACACAATGGGGAAAAGGGAGCAAAAGCAGTAGAGTGCAAGTGAAATGTATTGCTGTTCTTTTTATGGCCTTGGAACTCAGCCATAGTGTTTTCCATACTCTGACATACTTCCCCCAATTTCCCTCTACTTTTAACATCCATTTCTATCCAAAGAACTTATAAAGCACATAGCCACTAATGAAAACACTAATGTTCCAAATCTTAAATAAACATACCAAATTTTGGAGTCAGAGTCTTGGCAGTGCGGCTTCTAGTTCCCTCAAGGAAAAATTCAATTGGGGCATAGCCACTCTTCAAAAGTAAAACAAACAAACAGACAAAAAGCTAGTCAGAAAAAACATTTCTTCTTTATTGCCCACAAATAGTTTTAAGTACTTCAAATGTAAGTAAGTTGGTTTTTTAATGGAAGACACACACATCTCTAACTTCAGTCATCTGTAAGCCTACATTCATCCATTGTTTTTGCCATACAGTTTAATTAACAAAAATACTATGTCGGTCATGAGATACGGGCACACAATCCAAAGCAACTGATGAGCAGTAATTCGTTTGTCACTTACTAAACTGTATAATAATAATACAGTGCACAGGTTGTCTTCACCTACAGCAAATCTGAGGTAAAAAGCATTTAATCGGATCACCATGAAGACTTTCAATCACACAGCCATGACATCCTGCATATTTCACATGAATTGTTCCAACAGAATATTTCTTAAGTACACATTTTGAGAGTTCAGCAAGTTATTTACCCTTAACATCGTTTTTACATATTCAGCAAACACTGCCCAGTAGAGTCTGTTTCCACCGAAGGAACGTCGCATAAAAAAGGCACCTGCCCTTCGTAGCAGCTCACCAACTATTTTCATTCCTAAGAAATCTGAAAAACAATCAAAGAAAAAACAAAACCACACACATAAAATTTATTGATTAATATCAACCAGCAGAATCAACCACATTCTCTAGCACACTGACTACCAGAATACAGAAGATCTCTTTCAAAGATTCCACTGTTGCCAACACATTTATTGGCTTTCGGATAGTCTAGCAAGACCTATATAGACAAGAATGGCATATTATAATATGCTTTCAATTTTTTTTAAGCTGATTCACTTTGAGCAATTTATTTTCATAATTTAGATGGCCAGAGTTCAACCACAATAAAGACTAAGTTTCTGAAGTACATTGTCTCACTCATCTTTAGAAAAAAGCAGTTCTTGCTGAATGTATCCCAGAAGACACAGAAATTAAGCAGACAATTAAACTATATTAGACCATCTATGATCCTGACTCATCATTTTGGGGGATGTACACCAAACCAGCTAAAATTATTTTATAGCTTTTTAGTTTTAAGCAATGACAGTCAATGCTTAACTTGTCAAAAGCAGGAAAAAGCACTTAACAGTAACAAATTTCTTATGGAAGCATTTAAAACAAGTATACGTATCAGCTGGCAATGTGCCACTCCAACCTCTTTGCCACCTCAAACCATGACACACTGGAGAACAGATATTCACTCAGTAAAATAAATTCACTTTTCTAGTTGCAATGCTGACAATGACTGCCCTGAAGATGTCAGAAACATCATCCCAGCACCAGCTAGATTCCTGCTAATGTACGTTTGAGGATATACTAGAGAGTTACTGGCCACTGTTTACCTTCCCTTAGCTAATCCCCACAGATCTATCTCTATGCTTGAAGCCAAGGGATAACTAACAAAGCAAAGGCACTTACTACCTATATCAGGAGAGTCTCTCCACTCAGCACAAGTGCCACTTTGAGAGTGAGTTTATAAATCACATCTTGTGAATCTCTAACATGATACACAGTAAATAGAACTACAACCACAGAGAACTGTATTTTCTCCAGAGGAATTTAAAATAATACACACATGCAGGCAGCTGCAAGCCCCTAATTCTTTAGGAGAACTTTGACCCTGAAGCACCCAAAGCATTCAAAAAATGCTCATCATTAAAAAAATCCTTGTAAGCTGAACTAATAGTATCTTAAGATACTACTTGGAGGTCCAAAACTCAAAAATACTCTAATCTAAGTCAGCAAAGGATTACACCAATACCTATAACAACATGTGAGCAGATTCTGAACAATACACAACAGGCAAACTGCAACACCTTGATAAGGCAGCCGTGAAACATCAACTTGTGAATCTAACCTGCATCATCCAGATGCAAACTCAAAGACCAGGGGAATGTCATCTTCCACAGCAAGCATGTTCTCACAGCTTCCATTAGTCTTCCTAACTTCTTGATTGGAAAAGCAGGCTACAGTAAAGCACTAGGCTCCAAGACCTCTGCTAGCTGACCTGTGCATATTACAGTGCTGCACCAAACCTGAGGTGGTTTTCTGCCTGCTTAGAAGACCTGGTTGATACCCAAGACTTCCAAGATCAGGTGTCTAAGTTAAGTGCTGACAGCATCCAGATTATCAAAAAGCACATTAACTCAGAAGACATTTACTGTTCAAGCCCTCAGGAATTGTTTCCCACAAATATACCGGCTTAATCTGCTTTACAATTAAGTATGTCCAAAATCTTGACTTCTGATATGACATACCACTTCCCTGCCAGCTCTGTTCTCAGCATGTCACAAAGCTCTGCCAATGCTTCAAGGGAAACGGTCACATCAGAAACAAGCATGAAGTGTCTCATCCTTTGTATCTGGCTGCTGTGACTGCACTTAAAACTGTATAAAGTATCACAAAAAGTTCTGCATCCACAGTAGCACCTGGGCAAGTTTTTGCCTGTTCCCAGGCTATAAAAGCACATAGAAGTCTTCTTCACAACCCTTATCTTTGCCCCAGGCTCAGGTCTACAGATGGGGTACTTCTGGGCAAACTTGTTACGAAAAAAATTCACCTTTGACACAACTTGGCACCAATGAGAAGCCTTCAGACATAGTAAGCACCTAACCCAAGGAGGATTTAACAAGACTTATTTGGAACAGAAGTTAAACACAACTACTTATAGTTCCAGCTACCAGAGAATGCTACCAATTCTCTGAATCCTGAAAACATTGTTAAAAACATACTTGCCTATTCCTGCAGCAATGACAGGCAAGGCCAAGTCATACGTGTACAGCAAATAAGACAGCATCAAAAAGTCTACGTAGCTTCGGTGGCTGGGCAGCAGCACAACGGGATGCTCCTGAATGGCGTGTTGCAACTGAAAAAGAACAGTGCAAACAATACTGTCCCAATATTTACTGACTGCTGAAATTTGCAAACATAGACCTGCACAGGGCTTAAGGCAAACAAAACCCCATTTGCTTGAGGGCTGTTTCTCTCTCCACACAATCAGTCAATCAGTATCTCTTTCAGCACAGAACCCATAGGAAATCTGGAGCCGTTTTTCCAGAGTAGCAACCTGAGGCTCACAAGCATCACACGACTCAAAAACTAGGGGTATCCCATTATGGGATAGTCTAATTCCAAGCCCTTTTGATGGGGATGGGAAACCAAATAGGGGCTGTCAGGACTGACGCTGCTGACTTCTGGGGAATGCACTGCACCCTCCAGAACAGCAACATCCTGAAATGAAATAGGGGGACAATGGTTCCCAGAAATTGAGGCAATCCTAAAGCATCTCCTGCCTCAGAGGTGTACAGTGTTTCACCATTCTTAGTTGTATGAGGGTTTTGCAGAACAGCCAAGTCCACTCAGCCATGTAATATTATATTTTGACCCCCGATTCAGCTAAATGCATTATTATTTTATAATATCAGATAGAAAATAGTCTCTCAGTGGCTGATCTAACAGAATCACACGCACATGGTATTCCTTACCATAGGAAGCATTTGGAAAATATACAAAAAATCCTGATATAAAATACTTATATATCATCTGTCTTTCCTCCCACATTTACTAAGAAATACATTAATAAACAAAAGTGGGTGTAGTCTTTTTTTTTCCCCAGAGGGTATTTTTCATATTTGTTATTTGAAGATTAGAGTTCTTGTTCAAGTGACTGGTATGAAAATATTTTAACTTTTTCCCTCCCACAAGTACTCACTCTCTGCATTCCTTCTTCATTCACACAAACTCTCTGGAAAAGCTGTTTAAATATTTTGCTCAGAGTGAAGGCAAAAAATCTGACAGCTCCTAGTTGCATACGGTGGCCCATCTCATCCAGGATTTCCATGGCTTCTTCTTGAATAATATCAGGTGATTCTCCCATCTCTTTTGCTAACTAAAGAGAAACAAAACAGCAGTGACAAGTTGTTCCCTTCTCCTTGCCCATGCACGCCATTCTAATGTGCCACAGTTACTATGGGAGAACTACTGCAATAGTCCACAAGGTTTTATTTTATGTGATTGGCATGGATCTAATCATACAGAATCTGTTTGGTGCCAGCCAACACAACAAAGCCAAGTCAAAGCTGCTCAAGAATCAAAATGAGCTTAGATGTAAATGGTGGGGAGGAGGGCGTACAACAATCCTCCCCACAAACACACCATCTGAATGTTTTAACTCGTAGCATATTCAGAGGAGATTCAAGTTCAAAGAATATTTCCTTTATGATCCATCTGAAGAAGGCTCTGTGCATTTTTCTTTCAAAAGTAAAATGAAGCCTATGTTTGTAGAGACAAACAAAGAGACAGTCAAAACATAAGTATTTTAAGTGCATTTGGGTTACAGTTTACAAAGAACCTCAGCCCTATCACACTTCCATTTCTTTGTAATGTATTCCTTTGGCAATGGAGAACTGAATTGCGTACAAAGCACTGTCTCTACCAACTGTGCATGTCAATGATCCTTCTTCTGTCGCTATGCGCATTCCCTTTTGAAGTTTCTTGAAACAGACTTGAATAATGGCCATCCCTCCGATTTGGTACTTTGAATCTAAAAATATTTAATTCAGAAGTTAAGCCTTTTACTGCTATGGAATAAGGAACATGACTTTTACTCAACACAGAGGAGGAAAGCAAAGGAATGGCAGAAGAAAAACCCTCCAAAAAAGCACGGCTCTGTTTGGAAGCCAGTGCTGCTAACCTATTATTTCCATTTTGTGACATATGAGAAAATCCATCTCCTCCAATCTACCTCCATATACCTTACTATCATATCTCCTAGATCAATTGTGTTTTCTTAAATGCATTACCCATCTCCTAAGTATTTCTACACGTAGTTTAAACTGATTATTTTAGCCACTTAAAGAAGACAAAACCTGCTTCCACTTAAGCCTGAGAAAATCAGTCTTGCTGAGGAAGCCAAAAAACTCTTCTTGTTATTCAGCAGGAAGAGATTCTGTTCTCATTCACCAGCAAAAGGCTTACCATACAGTTCACTTGTGTGATTCAAGTGCACATCCACTATGGAACTAAGCATTTCCCAAAATCAAAAATCAAAAAGCCAGACCAGTCACATATAGCAAGCTAAAACAAACAAATGACCTTAACTTCCCATACTGAACTTTAGTAACCTCAACAATTTGGCACAAGAACAAATTCTAGCATGCCTGCATAAAGCTGTGTAAACCCTGCCCAGGCAGGAGGGACCCTAATCGTAGACTGCTGGGCACATTGCCCAGGACACTCTCAGTTAGATCCTTCCAGTAATCTCCAGTGCAAAGCTGGTAACCAGGTTGCAATGGCAGGTCTGCTAACTCCCTTCAATCGCTTGATGCCAGCCCAGAAAATATCCATCAAAATCATTTTATATCAAAAAAGCATTTAGAAGAAAGCATCGCACAAACATCTTTCTGTCAAATCTTCTGTAAAGTATTTTCTTTCAGTAAATTTTTTAGTATCTAGAGTTGAAAGATTTTTTTCTGCTTTCATACTATTTAGCAATCCATAATGGAAACAGAACTACTTTGTGGTGTAGAGTGACATAGTTTACTTTGTCACGTTATAACAGACTTTGATATATCACAGGTAACATTAACCATTAAAAGACAAATAGAAAAAATTTACAGTAGCCTGTCACTCAGGACTAACCAAAACATCTTTTATATTTCTACATGCTTGGAATTATTTTTCATGGATACTGAAATTAGTTACCCTGCTAACTAACACACACACTTATTTCAAGCATTTAAACACAGTGCAAAATATCAGCCAGCCTAACCATAAAATACTTTATTCATTATAAAGTAATAGCTGCCCTTCATGTTAAAACAAAAATATGGTTACATCTTAAACAGTGTTTCTAATTCAAAGAATTATCTGTGAAATACAACTCTCATTTTAGTGAAAGTAGCATTTAGGACTGGTTCATAAATCCATCACTAACCTATAAATTCCTACAAGACACCCTCCAAGTACAAAAATGTCTGCTAAGAAGGAGAGTGCTAATGTCTTTCACAATGTTGCTCTATGGTGAGAACAGTGGAGTAGGACGAGAAAGAAAAAAAAAGAGGTCAGGTACATGGGATAAATTAATGGTGAAGTCTTGTATATGCAAAATCTAAACACTGTTTCATGAACCTAACAGTTTTAGTGGCAACTCCAGCATTTTTTTTTTTTCCTGCCAAAAGAGAGTTATTTATTTACTGGAGCATCTTCCAAACTACAATTATCATTTTAACGGGGTCAGCAATAATCTCTTTTCCCCTGCTGCCACACAGAGCTTGGCTATGTTCAATCCACCTCACCTTAGAGCTCATTGTCCAGACTCACCTGCTTGATAACATACTGAACTTGCTCTGACTGGAGAACAGCACTTTTGATAGCATTTGGCTTGCAAGGTGAAAGTCCCTTGTAGATCACCGGGGAGTAACATTTCATCGCGTATCTCAAGTCACTGGACAACCGTCTTTCCTCCAAGATATCCTCAAACTCATCTCTTTTCTTTGATGTGAGCTCTTTCTGCTAGGAACAAACAAATGAAGAATGAGACACTGTCTCAAGCTGTTTGGTGACCTGCTTGGCTACAGCACCAAAATAAAAATATGCAATACTTCTGCAACATTTGGGGTTTCTTTTTAGCTTTCAATAATGTCTGCGTTCTATACTCTGTGACGGCAGGAACCAATACTACCTGCTTGGACGAGTGATCTAGAAAGAACCCAAAAAGCAAAACAAACAAACAAACACCAACCCCCCCCCCCCAAAAAAACCCAATCCACCCTAATCCCCTCTAACTGCAAAGATCCCCAAATCACCCTATGCTACCTTACTTAACTCCAACCAACAGGAAGAAGTTGAGAGAAGACATGGGCTTTTAAAGCTGAAGTGCCTTGCCTCCAGCCTCTCCATGATTAATAAGTATTAACTAAAAGACTTCTGATTCCAACTCCCACAGCTTCATTAAGACAATGCCATGATTGACATTATAAAAACTCAATCATCAACACACAGAAAATAATCCCTGCTACTTAAAAGTTGCATCTGGGCCTTGGTGACTTGAGGCTTTCACAAAGTTTGGATGTAAGGTACATGAAACATTACCAGGCAGGAATAAAAAAAACCCAAACCACCTCACTGTCAGCCACGTGAATGCAACATGGTGCACACGTAGGTAAAAAGAGAGCATAGCCTCTGAGTAACCAGCACCACTGCTAAGTAGGAAAAAAACCCAGGACATCAAGAACTAATCGTGGATCCATCCTGCTGCAAAAAATTCAGAGACAAAACTGTTCCCTTCGAGCCAGTAAACCCCTGCGCAGGAGAGATGTCTCCTATTATCTCCTATATCACTACAGTTTGTATGAATGACCCCTCAGCCTTCCCAAGACTGAAATTGTATTTCTCTAAGCTTCAGAACAGCACCAATAGCCACCAGGTAAGTCAGACAACTGTGAAACAAAAATATGTAAGTATTAGTTATGACCAAGCATACTTATTAGAAGATGCTAAAAATAAAAATGCTTATGTCTTCCTCCACAGTACCACTTGAAGGGTAGCACTGGCAACCTTTTAATTCATTCCGCCTCCTCTTTCTATGTATGACCCGTGCAGAACCAATCTGATAATGAAGGATAAAACATGTTTCATGGGCTCTTACAGTGACCTTTTCTGGTGCCGAGTGGAAAGCCTGGCCAGCAAACTCGCAGGGGAATACCAACAACAGATAAGCAAATTGCCCCGCAGTGGCAGCTGGGTTTTCAACCTTGGGAGAGGGAGTCAGGTTTCACCGACAGCCGACCACAGCCACATCAGCAACACTATCAGAGCAGCTGACGTTTAATAGAGAGCAAATCTTTAGTTCCTGTCCATTCATCAACACAAGGTAATTTGGCAGAAAAAACCAAAACTCGAATTAGGAGTATCTCCAGTTAAGAATGACAAAAAAATCCTTCAAAGCCTCACCTGTATCAAAAGTCAATTTTGTTTTATTGGAGGACACAAATCCTACTATAATGTTTGATCTTCTCAAATTCTTTTACCCACACAGGACAGGCAAATTTGGAGACCATCCTTCTACTATAATTGCATTGAGTAGATTGTATTACTTTTCTTCCCACAGCTGCAGTCTAGCGAATTACCTCTCTCTCTCCAAAACAATCCTATACAGGTATTAAACCCAGACCTCTATTAATGTAAAACTTCTAGGGGGTTTTGTCCTGTATGATTTAGCATTACAGCTTTTAACCTCTCTACTTTCACAGCTTTCAACTGGTTAGTATTTTGCAAGAGCTGAGTAAACTAAGATCTGTTAAGATGACTGGAAATAGTTTCTATTAGCCATCTGTTGCTGCTGACACCTTATATCAACCCCCTTGATTAAAAATAAAACAGAAATAAATCCCTCATGTTCTATAATGGCAAAAAAAAGATAGCTCAGAATACTAGCAGAAAACGTTATTTGGCTCCTAGTATCACCTACTCAGATCAGTATGTGACAAGTAATTTCTCAGAAAATCTAAGCAACATTTATGTCAGTTACAAAACTTCAAATCATGCAATTTGCAACTACATGAAATCCAGACAAAGAAACCCAGCATTCAGCATGGGCATCACCAGCCACATCAGCAGTCACCGCACTGCTACAGCTGTTCTCCGGTGCAACTCTGGTGAGCAGAGCTTTGCAAGGGCCACGGCCCATTGAAAAATCACCTCTCTGCCTCTGCTCCTCGTCTGATGTTTTCAGGTTTGATGTGCAACTGATTTGTCTCCATAGCAATAGTTATTTTCACACCCTGAAGGAGCACTGAGGGAGCCAAACCACACACTCCAGCAAACACTAAAACACTAAAGATGTATAACCGTGCTTTTACAAGTTACAGCCAAGCTGTTGTTCCAGCTTCAATTGCCGACTAGTACAGAACACACTTAGAAAACACACTGTTGGAAACCTGCACATCAGAAAATTCAGTGACATGCACTGTTACTGTGACAGTGGTGAAACATTAAAGCAGAACAGCAGGAGCCTGGAACTCCTCTGCTTCCATATAACTAGGATATGCAATTTAACAATGGTGCTCGCGATGCCCTTGGGATACCAGCACACAAACAGGACACAGAAGAGAAGTTTGGGAATCTCTGCCAAAACAAGGAGCTGTTTCCCTCTCTCCCTAGTCTCCTCCTCCAAATGCTTGTAGAGAGGTGGGGTTTAGCACCCCACACCCAAACCTCCTTCTCTGAGGCAGGCAAAGGAGCTGCAGGGAACAAACAAGGTCAATAAAGTAATTTTCACTATGTAACGCGGGAAAACCCGCTTCGGCCACTCCATCCCCACGACAATCTCCTAGAGCCAAGTTGACTATCGCTGGCAGGACAGGTTTCTGCGGGGCTGAAGCCCTGCGGAGCGCCCGGTGCTCTGACACCTGCCAGCCAGAGAGCCGCTCCGGGACCCTGCCTCCGTAAGGAAGAGCCGCTTCCCACCTCCCCTAACCCGACGGGCTTTCCGCAGCACGTCTGAGGGGACACGCGGCGCTCGGGATCGGCAGCTTTGGCTGTCGCGACTGACACGACAGGTAGCGAAGGAGCAGCCGAGGCAGAGAAGGGCGCGCGGGAGGTTGAACGGGTGAGGGGAAACGTCCGGTCCCCGCCGGGGCCCGGGAGAGGCCTCATCCCTCCCTCCGGAGCGCGGTCCTCGCTTCCCCGGGGACACAAACCGGGGGTAAGGGGTGGAGGGGCAGATTGCGCCAAGCGCCGTCACTCCACTCCAGAGCGAGCGGCGCCACCGCGGCGCAGGGATGGGTGAGGTGAGCAGCCCCTTCCCCGCGGCACCGCTCCCGCCGCCGCTGCCACCTACCGAGTACATGGGCGCCCCTCGCCGCGCCCGCCCGGGCGCCGCCGCCGCCC